>PNEQ01125072.1:0-45763 GCA_003012365.1 Medauroidea extradentata
CGGTGACCGATCCCACCGAGGATCGAACCCGAATCGCCTTGGTAGGAGTTAAGTGGTCTGACCACTCGGACACCGCGGACCCAAAAAAAAAGGGGGAGGATAAACTGAAGGAGGGGCGATAAGGTTAGTCGTTGCAGTTGTTTCTCTGCCAAATTGTGTGGAATTTAGTTGTGTCTGTGGAATTTGGAATGGCTGGATTGGCAACACTGAGCATATGCACGGAGGTAGCTAAAGTGATGAACATTTTTAAACGTGGGAAACTAATTTGGTTCATATCGCTTATCAATTAATATTTCAGCGTTTTTGTTAATTTATTTGTAAACAGCAAATTATACTTCCAAGAAGTTATCCTCAAAATGTGTATAGGCACTTCACTAATTTAGGCCATAACCCATGGTTTTTTCATTGTGTAGAAATAAGTTCCAAACATATACAATGTTTCGTTCGTAAAGAATACCTCCCCGTACAAAAAAAATATATATATATATATAATATTTGCAGAGCCACAAAAATAGTTGAAACAATAATATGTAATTTATAGTAGTCTTATCCTACTTTTTACCGTTCAGTTCCCCAGATTTCTAACCATATGCTAGAGTAGTTAATTTGAAAATACAATTAATGAATTTCAGAGGACAGAACACACCAATGGTCTCGACTGCTACCTGGACGATGGGCTTTTATATTTTGTCACGTATAGGTAAAACATGGTATTTTTTGTATCAATTATTTCCCTACTATTTGATCACACGTTTTAACACTAATTAGGAGCAACACAAATCCTAAAAACAAAAACCACGTTAGAATATTGCTGCATGATATAAAATTTTTGTATAATATATCTTCGTTACATTCTGACTAAATTGTTAGCGGACATGCCTGAGGAGCTACATAGAGTAGAGATACAGGTCGTCATTTTACTAATTTATAAAAAAACTTGTTACACTATACATGTGACATACTTATCATTATTAATGTTGACATTAATTTTCTTATTAGAATAACGTTTTTTACTGATTTAGTATTTCATGTTCGGGTTTAAATCAACACATTGGTTGCAACGATGCAAATAAATGTATGAAATGTATTGTAATTGAATTTTTAAACATCAGTAAACTTCACGTACACATCCACAATGCTGCGATGTACAAATGCATTTATCTTCTTTTTGCGCAGGCAGCGAAGTGACGTCTCTATCAGTCCACCGCCTCGAGTGAGTGAAGAGGTTTTGGTCAGCGCTTAGCATCGTCTTCAGCGCTGGTGAAGGGTGACATGATATGGGCATGGAGCAGCGCCGGAATGAATGGGCGGGGGAAACGGGAGATCCCCGAGAAAACCCGCCGATCAGCGGCATCGTCTGGCACGATTCCCACATGCGAAAATCCGGGGACCGGCCCCGCCGGGAATCGAACCCGTATCGTCTTGGTGGAAGGCAAGGGGTCTGACCCCTCGGCCACCGCCTCGACCTTGCCTCCATCCTGCCACTCAGTCAAGACGTGCGCGTTTACTCATCTATGTACCTGTGCGGACAACAATGACCATACTGTCATAGGAGTAATCTCATTATAACACGTGCTTCTAGCTTCGTCAGTAGACGTAAAATGGTTTTTATGTACATAATTTTTTGTGCGTAACTTAAGCAGGGGCGGATCTCGACTTTTGTTTTGGAGGAGGTCACCGTTCCTAAAAATTAAAGTTGGGGAATTTGGGAGTCTTCCTCCGGAAAAAACTGGGTTTTCAAGGAGCAAAATAGTGTTATTTAAGCATTTTACATACTTAAAAATATTAAATACACTTACTGTTGCAATAGCGTGATTTCAATTTATATGTTTTGTTATTGTCTCCGGTATATAATTCAAATTTTGACCTTGGGTTTGGAGAAAGGGGTCATAACTCCTGTAACACTCCTCCCTTTTTTTCTGGATACGCCCCTGATCTCATGGTTGAAATCTTTGTTTTTCACGTGTTAACTTACTTTATTAAGAATGGTCCGTGGGGGAAGGGGGGGCGCCGGATTAATTATAATAATTCTGTCAGTATTTATACCGAGTTTCTATGAAAATAGTCGTAATATTGTAATTGCGCTTGTAATCCACTGTCTATTAGATTTAAAAATGTGTTTGGTCTATGAGTTATTTTTAATGCGTGTAACTGGCTGCTGTGGTACAGCGTGGCGAACAGATAGGTAACGGACGTGCGGCAGCTTCAAGACTGCTAGTAAAATCATCCATCCACCCTCGGCCGGCTATCTTCACAGGAAACCCCCACCCCTCATCTAACCTTGACGACAACTCCAAGGTAGCCACTGTATGCGCAGAAAGGAACGCCGTCTCCCTTTTGTTCGCATCATTCGTTCTCCCGTCTGTTATGTCCTGTAGTTTCGGTGTGGTGCAATGAGTTCACGCGGCTGCCAATAGATAGCATATCAGTACAGCGCATATCGGGTTATATACTGACGCGCGACACACCACAATATAACTGCCACTGCAGGACTCGCCTTTCCAGTTTAATTGAAGTGAACCAGTGCTTAACATAAACTTGAAAGTCCAGACAAGAGAATACTGAGCTGTTATTCCAGAAATAAAACATCTTTACAGCAAAAATCAGCAGATGAAATATCTGCTATAAAAAGAAAACTTTACACTAGAAAGTTAAACTGCAATTTTAATGAATATATTTATCTATTACTTTCGAAAATGGTTTTAGGCCAAAGTATCATACCTAACTAGATATTCTACGAAGTCATCCCGCCCAATTTTTTGTAGTTTCCGATATTTACAGGAATGTAGAAAACTCCAAAAAAGTGGTCATAATTTCGTTAAAAGAAATTCTAAAAAAATTTTTTTCGCGGTCAGTCTACTTGAAATTTTTATCTGAATCTTGTGCCATGCAACAACAATCGAAAATTTAAAAAAAAATTCATCGCTCCATTGCCCTTAACATCGCCATTACAGGCATGGAAATACTTAATCAACTTGTCTTTGCGAGTGATTGATATGCCACACCTCCTACAGACCAGACGCTCTTTAATTGTAGGGACTGAAGTCATAATTCATCTCAGCATATTATTTTGCAAACTAAAGACTTTACTGCAGAACTTACAGTAACTTACGTTAAATGAAGTCTTCTGTCCGTCCATTACTTTAATTCGTTCTTCTACAAACCAGGCAAACCTGACCTAGAATCTCTTGTGGTTCTTTACCCTAACTTAAAATCTTGATTAATACAGTATTCACTATTAAATAACCCAATGAGCTCAACGTAGCTCACTTAATAAGCACTCGACATAGGCTGTGCGTACAGAGACAGTACTCGAACGACAAACAGTAACTGAACGTGGCACCTCGCACGACTGATTATTTACCCTCACTATAAACTTATTGCGTACACTATATTAACATTTTGGTAGCATTCATAGTCTCTGACTTAAAAACAGAGGTCTCATACAGTCAGACGTATGTACACGTGTTACGTCCTGTTTTCCATGAACTTTTTATTAGTGTACTGGCTGCGCATGGTACCAAAACCCGATTTAATAAAGAAATAAAAATTGTAAATATCTTGTAAAAAATAGTCGCCTGTGGTGGATTTAATAGTATTTTAGGATGAATTTTATTTTAAAACTGGGAATAACCGCTATTGTGTTAAAGCAAAAAGTCCTCATTTATTGGATTCTAATGTAAAAACAATTTATGGAGTCAAATAAATTGTTAGTAAAGATATAAATATTATTAACAAAAATGTAAGAATAATTTTGCTATTCCTTATAAAACAGTACTAGCATGTGTTAAATTAGATAATATTTCAACATAATTACCAGAGATTTTAGAAGAACGTAAAGGACATTATTATTTGTGATTTAGATATAACACAAGATTTTGATGGTATTTTTTTTAACTAGGAATAAATAATAGCATATTTAAAAAATAATTTTAATTTTCGTATACAAGGAGAAAGATACAAAAAATATGAGTTAGTAAGTAATAATAATTCTGTTGGAAAATATTGTTCAACATGGTTAAATTCTAATTATAGAAAAATTAAGAATAAATAAATTTGCGATTTAACAAGCCCTGGAATTAACAAACAACTAGGAAACCCTGTTAAAGATTTTCTAAGTTGTCCAGATATACGATAAAAAGAAACATGTTCAATTCTGTTTTATCTAAAAATAATGAAATAACAAGATTAAAAGCAACAATTTGTAACTATGGTAACGAAAATTTCGAAGAAGAAAATGTTTCACCCGTTAACAGATCGTTTAAAATTAGTAACAAATGAAGGATAAAAATTTCGATAAAGCTCCTTTTTATGGTGTTCTACTAGCTAAAATGTGGAAAAAATGAAAAGATTCCCTACAAAATAGCTGTCTCGTTTATAAAAATCTCCTGCAATATGTTCACTGCTGTAATAAAAATACTGAAAAATTAATAGGAATATAAATAACATTGGCAGAAAAAAGAGGAAAGAGAAAAGTTAATTAGTATTACATGCTTTCAGTTTTATTTGTTGCCTATTAACTATACTGAAATTTTGGAAGAAACTGAATATGTAATTTCCGTAAACCTGTCTTAGTTTTATAAATTTGGAAAAACATAGTTTTATGAATCCCAAATTTCATTTTCAACTATCCCTGAACATATAAATTTAGAAGATTTAGGTCTTACAATAATAAATAATATTATTCAATATGCTTCTAGAAAAAAAAATCAAATGTTAAGAGCAATAATTTTTCCTGCATTATTAAATAATTTAAACTAGTTAATACTGCATATTTATAATGTACTAAAAAAAGTGAACTGGAATTAGAAAATAAAATACACATCCAAGTAAATTAGAATTTTAGGGTAAAACTTCGGGTTTAAAAGCTAAACAAAAAATATTTTGAAAAAGGAAAAAAATAATAATAAAAGAAACAGAAAAATAAATAAATAATCATTTTAAAATGCGGTGGATAGATTTTCACACTAATGGGGATTATATAACTTTTGCCTTGCTGTAAATGATTAAAATAAGTTTGCTCATATCAGAGGTTTAGGCGAAAAACATGAAATAACAGCTGTTGCTATTGTAAAGGCCCAAAAATTAATTTATGTAAAATAAGAAATGTAAATGTATTCTCAAAATGAAGGATCTATTTTTACTCCGCACAATAATTTCAAACAATAAATGTAAATGTTTTACTATCCTAAAGAAACACCATTTATGAAAATTAAAACACTTTTAATGGCCAATCTTTTCCTAAAATACATAACTTAAAATCATTAAAAATTTTGGTACATAGAGATAATTTGTTATACAAAGAAGAATATGAAGAAACCATAGATAATATAAAAATGGGGGACATTTCTGGGAATCTGAAATCAAGAGATTGTAAAATATTAGAAAATTTAGAAGAAGGGCTAAATTTAATTATTTACAATATTTCTTTTAAAACTTATTGTGAACAGTTAAGATATATATTTTAATTCGAAAATGCACAATATTGTTTTTGTTCTGGGATGGAAAAGTAAATAGAAGATATGAAAATATATTTCCATTATAATATTATAGTTAAAATAGATATAATTAAAACAACGCCAAATAAAAACAATGGATGACCGATATGTGTTGTTTAGTATCCCCTGTTTATGTTTCTATTTTAATTGTTTTAATTTTTTCCAGAGTAATTGTATTATTTAATTAAAGTAACTTAATATTATTTTTGGATTATGTTTTAGTTTATTTCAGCTTAGCTTTCTATATGTTTTATTAATATAATAATTTACATTACACAAAGACCGGATTAAATTACCATCTTTCAGGCAATAAATAAGGTAAACATTATATCCTAAGAAGCTAAGTAATAACAGAAATACTTATTTTTCAATCACTTCTTTGGTTATATTAACTTCGTCATTTTTTCCCACTGCACAATATATAAGGGATTAATTAGTTTATTTATTAATTTTATTAAAGGATTATTTTGGAATCAGTTTTTTTAATCTTTGCAACGAGGAAAAATAGACAAGAGTTTTAATTTTCCTGTGTTTTAAATGGGGCTAGACACTAATGCCAATATTGCAGAATTATGTTTTTAAAAACAAAAGGTTTAACCAAGATATAAGCAGGCGATTAAGCAGTTTATTGGACGAAAAATAAAAATTAGAATGCATAGATATAATTTTAATAAAAAACGGCTATACAAAGTTTACAGTTTACGGTAAAGGTAAAGAAATTTTTGTAGAGTTAAAATATTTAAATGAGAGTAAAAGTGGGGAATACATAAAAAGGATTTTAACGAAATTTACATATGTTACGCGAAAGAAGACGATTCGAAAACTAGCGAGAAAAGCGAAGCAGAGATTAAAGAAAATAATAAAAATGAGCTTGGAGAAGGGGAAGATATAGAAAGCATTATATATTTTTAATTAAATAATTGAAAAATTCATTTTGTTTAATAACTAAAAGAAAATTTATTTGATGTTACAGTTTAGATAGAAATATTCTGAGTAACCTGAGCGACGTTCGAACTACGAAACAGATTTTTTTTTTTTTTTTTAATAATTTAATGAATTTGTTCATAGGCCCCGTGGGACACTAGAATTAAGAGCAAAAATTTTATACTTCTTCTGTTCAAAAAACTAAAAAAAAGAAAAAAGAATTATTTTGTTTAAATATTATTATTCTATTTAAAATTTTAGTTTATAAAAACATTTTTAAAAATGGAACAGGTTCTTAATATACTAAATGGAAAAAATTAATTTACAAATATTTCCGAGCTTGTAATAAATGAGTCACATTTAATAAAAAAAAGTTAATATAATATAATAACAAACGAAATTTGTCCGTCGAGTTTTATTAAATATAGAAGATATAAAAATATTTTTACCAGATAGATATGCCCAAAAAATCTAACTTTTAATAAAGTTTTAGAAGATTAAATTGTGGATCGATAAATGTTATTTATAAAAAAGTGAAAAATTACTGCATCGGAAAAAAAATTATGTTAGAATCTAAGAAAAATAAGAGTTTACCGTACATTTTTATTAATCTTTGCAACGAGAATCTTACAGCGAAAATAAGAGACAAGTATTCTACTTTTTAAATATTTGCAACCAGAATCTTACAGCGAAAATAAAATAAAAATAATCTAATTTTTAAAATCTTTCCGACGAGAATGTTACAACGAGAATAAGAGAGAAATACTCGAACTTTTTTTAAATCTTTGCAACGAGAGTCTTACAACGAGTATAAGAGAAAAGAGTATTAATTATTTAAATCATTGCAACGAGAATCTTACAGCGGAAATAAGAGAAAAGTATTCTATTTTTTTAAATCTATGCAACGAGAATCTTACAACAAGAATAAGATAAAAATATTAAAATTTTAAAATCTCTGCAGTGAGAAAGTTGCAACGAGAATGTGAGGAAAATATTCTGGTTTATTTATTCTTCGCCCGGGAAAGGAAAAATTTCGATTTTGTTAATTGCTTTGGCAATTAAGGGGCCCGCCTCGTGGCACATGTGTTTGTGTGAGTGAGGTATAATGCTAAGGGCGACGTCGTAGGGGCCATACAACGGTGCGTCGCCTCTACGCTTAAGGCGTGCAGTCTTCGCGAAAAAACCAATTTCCTATGGGACTTTAAGTGGTGACCCTATTGTTTTATATACTAAATCACTTTACTAAAGTCCAATGCACTGCCCTTAAGTGGTTTCACATGTATTCGGCTCGTATATTTTCCGCTATAGCAGACTGAAAACCCCGTTTTAACCCATTTTGACGTGTCCTAAAAGGGTATTTCTAATACTTGTGTTGTCTTGAAAGTACTTAAGGGCAGTCGTCTGAAGTGTGTGTTCTTTTCGTAGAGAAACGGCGTGAACACACGTGTATTAGTTTCGGTGTAAAACGTTTTCTTCAAACACGCTGCAGTGTGATTTTATGGCAACGAGGCGGGCCCCTTAAGAAAACGAACATTAAAACTGTCGTTAGCAGCAGTTTTAGCCTTTTCAACAGCCGTTTGTGCCGTTTAAACAGCCGTTTGAGCTGTTTGAACAGCAATGATTGTGTTTAAACAAAAATGTGTATAATCCTTTTTATAGCTTCCCCTTCTCCAAACTAGTGTTCATTATTTTCTTAAAGCGTCGCAAAATTATAACATGAGCCACACAGTGCACGTCAAGGTCGCTTTGATCTTACCGCCGCCTAATCAGCTTACGCTACTCACACGGTAGTCGCGGCATGCAGGTGCTTCCGGCGGTACTACAAAGGGAAACAAGAGCCGTACAGTACACACGGAGATCCCTTAGTTCTGTCTCCGCTGTACTTTGTTACACATCTCTCAAGATAGTCGTGGCTCGCAGCAATACTTTACCACTAAAAAAAATTGTTCTAAATTATCATTGAGCTATTAGAGCTAATGATCTGAATTAAAGGCGGTCGCAACTACAATTAATAAATTAAATTTTCTGAATTATTTCTGAAAACGAATGAGTGAGTGAGAGATTTTGGTCAGCGCTCATCATCGAGGTCTTAAGCGCTGGCGAGGGTTGACATGATGCGAGTATGGAGAAGCGACGTAATGAAGGGGGGGGGGGATACGGGAGTTCTACGAGAAAACCCACGGACCAGCTGCATCATCTAGCACGATTCCCATGTGCGGAAATCCGGGAACCGACCCCGCCGGGAATCGAACCCGAAACACCGTGGTGGGATGCGAATGGCCTAACCATTTTCGACTACTGCGGCCCCTTTCTGTAAACGAACTTGATGAAATATAGAAAATATGGTATGGAACTTGATTATTAATTTACAGCATAGGTAGCAGTCACTGATCAATGAGTGAATAATTCAGGAATAATGTATACATTGGCTTAATTGGTAGTAGTTTCAGTAAATGTCTTTGGAACAGGGACGCAGCTAGGATTTCAGTTTGGGGTATGCACTTTTGCTATTAGCCAACTCCCAATAATTAAAACGGGCCGCCCCCCCCCCCCGGGGAAAATTTTAATTTCAAAATGCAAAATGGCGCTATTTATTTTTCACGCCAAAGACTATATAAATGGCAGAAAATGTTATATATTTTCTTAGAAAATTTGTTTCTGTGAACAATTTTACAGGAACGTCATCAAGCCATTATTTAACTTCAGAATGAAATTGTGTGCTTTATAGATATGATTTAAATAATTAGTATTTGGGGTTCAATCCCAGGCCGGGTCATACCGATATTCGCTAGTGATAGTCGTGATGGACGAAGTCGCTTGTCGGCTGGTTCTCATGTGGATCTCCCGTTTCCCCCACCCTTGCATTCTAGCAGTGCTCAACTATTCACCCTCGTCGGATCACGAGACTAAGGTTTTTAACATCCGCCAGTATTATTATTGCATGACATATATTTTCACGAGTATGTTGGATAGTACCTTGTGCCAAACTTTTATTGCATAGCAATGTTTCAACAATTCCGTATAGTTCACTTATTGTACTTTTAAAAAGTTACATACATAAGAATGAAACAGTAGCGAGTGGAATATTTGACGTAGGCCTAATAAAACTTCTGAATACTGAGCTGACAAAAAATTTCACATTGTTCTTACAATTAGAAATAAAATCTTTTATTATTTTTATAAATTTTTGCTTCTTATGCAACAGGTTCGACTGGATTTCGATCTTAATGCTAAGTATGTTAACTGCTGCTGGTTATCGGAAGAACTTTTCTAGTTATTGTAAAAAAAGACCAGAAATCTCATGTGTATATTTTTTTGCCAAATTTACTTGTTTACTATAAAGTTCTGAAGCACATCATCGATGGCCACGTTTAAATGTGTGACATTACGAGTTTGTAAGCAACACACTATTAAAAATACCATACTCTTAAATCTGCAGAGAATCAGCTAAAGAATCAACCATAATTATAAAAACTGCCTTGCTATTTTATTCTATGTTGACTTCTGTGAACATAACTTATTCGTAGGAAACTGTAAAATCCTTGTTTGTATTTAGGAGAGGTTATACTTCACTCTGCTATACGCATCCATCCACAATCTGTGCAAAGTGGCTGCTTACCACTAAAACAGTTTTTGAGTATGACTTAATTGCAGAAGATTGGATTACGACAACAGCATACTCATCTTATTATTGTAACGTTTGTAAATTAAAAATTTGTCGTAGACATATGTGATGTAATTCGACAGCTGTAATTTCAATTTTATTTATTACTCAAAAGTTTGTCAAAAAATACTTATTTCATAGCTTCATTTCAGATCACAGTGATATGTAAACATTTCTCTTTGGTTTAGGTATTCTATGGTTGTAAGATTGTTTGGTAGTTTTTGAGAAGAAGTAAATTAAAAATATCTGAAAAATTTTGTGAAATATTGAATTATGGATTTACAAAGTTGTAAAATGGCATGTAAGCTGGAAGAGAAGCTGTAAATATCTCAGTCATTATTGATGTGAGATAAGTGCATCTTATTCTAAATTATTTATTGTGTTTCTGCAGCTAACAGATAACTGTTATTTATTTTTTCTAATTTTTTGTCTTTAATGTATGTTTTTAAAATTTTACCCGATGCACCTAAGTTAAAATGAAAAGAAGCTCGTTAGCTATACTTAATTTATATAACAGCTAGACCGCAGCATTTAACATGAACCTTCCTTATATAAACAACTAGAGATGTTACAGATGTTACATTGGCGCATCAAGTGGGGGCCCGAAGAACACATAGATTAAAGATCGATTAGTAAATGAGTAACGAAAGAAAAACTCATTATTTTCTTAGGAGTACTGCCCCTGTTAATTATACATATTTTGAATACCCATCCGAACAAATGGCAGACCATGCTGATACTGTTCATACTAATCAGATAACTGAAGTTGAATCGATGAATCAGTCAGCTCCTACTATTAGCATGTCACACGATATTCATGCTGACATTACACAAAATATTTTGCAACAACTGACAGCTGTGATCACATCCATGCAGCATCAGGCTAGAGATCAAGCTGAACAACTACAGCTTAGTTTAACTGAACAGGCTAGTGTACAAGCTGAGCAGGCTAGAGAGCAAGCTGAACAATTACGATTTAGTTTAACTGAGCCGGCTAGGGAGCAAGCCGAACAGATAAACGGCTCCACTGACAGTTTTAGAGAGCAGGTAAACAATAATTTTACCCAGCTTAGTCAAAGTGTAGCGGCGAAAGTTTCCAGCTTACAAAACGAACTGACCACTCATAACAATTACAAGGATATATAAGCACCACCCGGGAGGAGATTGAAAAAGTTAGGGAGCAATATTCCAAACAGATTAGTGAAATTGAGAACCGTATTGTGACGTTAGAAAATCAAGGTACAAGATCAAGCCGGGAGCGAGTTAATGAACATCTATCCGGACAGCTTGATTCATTCGACAGGCATTTGGAACAACGCCTTTTGCAGGTCGAGAAAAATACACATTAAGAAAGGGCTAAAATGACAGTTTAAATATAGAAAGTAAGTAAAAAAATCAATTCAGTAGAAGACGAGATAGGTCACGTCGCTGCAGCACTGCATAACTTACAGGTTAACAAAACGACAAGCACAGATATCTCACATGGACATACAAGCACATCATCACCGAATAACTTCACTTCTTCAACAGAAGTATCAAAAAACCAATTGGATAATCCCTGCGCACCAGTAAGTACACTCATGCACCACCCTTCAAAATTCTGGGTAGAACAAGTTCCAGGCTTTGAAGGAAGAATAGGTGAAAATCCAATAAACTTCTTATTAAAGTTTGAAGAATACGCTAATATGTTTAGCCTAACTGATGGGGATATGTTGCGATGTTTAAATTTGGGTTTTAAGTTCAACTGCTTATTATTGGTGGGAGCTCATCCGACCTAATAAAAGCACATAGTCTGATTTCAAAAATAAATTTATTGAACATTTCTGGAGCAAAAAAAAAAAAAAAAAATCAAAGGACGTTAAGAGCTCAATTACATACCGAAAGATTTACTCCTGGTCGCGAAAAAACATTTGGAAACACATTTATCACAGATGTATGAAACGTCGAGGCACTTAGATCCACCAATCAGCACAGAGGAATTTATGGAGATGGTATTACATCAGCTTCCATATCGGTATCAGTTTCACTGGTCAGGAATCACTTCAGCGACTTGTCTGCATTCAGAGAGGCTTTATTAGCTTTTGAGAATATTGACAAACTACGTCACCAGTTCTATAAGGAACATGACCGAATGGGTAGCACAGACAGTTCTCCACCATTGTACCCATAAGAAACAGATCGTGTATATAGCCTAAAGGTGCAGATAAACCCAGCAGTCGTGTTCATGTTCAGTTTTACCATACTGAACCATATCGGTGTAGTCCTCAGATTAACTGTACTGGAAATCCCACTTCGTTTCGAGGCAGGAAATGCTATTCGCGTGTCGACTACAGAAACAGCCATTATCAGAATAAAAGATGGAATAGTTCCGGAAACAGATATGGAAAACAAAAATGTTACAGTGATGAAAGGAATAAAGGAATGAGGATGAGCAGCAAAGACATGTGCAGAACAGCTATAAACATCCAGTGCAAAGTCGTACTGAAACTAGTAGTGGTAACACTGATGAGACTACTAGCATATTAAATGGTGGTTTGCACGAACTTGGAGAAAGTATACAACAAAGAGAAAGTGTAAATGACAGTACAAACTTCCAGCCACAAACACGACAAGGAATAAGCTCTAAGATTATGCATGAAAATGGATATTTCGCAAAGTAAACTCCCTTGGAGCTTCGTATTCAACCTTTACTTCCTGCAAATTTGCATGGTTCTTGGAATAACCATGATAATTTTAACCATACCAGCGAAATGTACAATCAAAAGTTAAACTAGAGGAGGTCAGTGATACACGGGACCGATCACTGACCGTTCAGGCAATTTGCTACCCAAGAGATCACGTTGGCAATAATTTTAATCTACATGACAAAATAGCCGAGCCACCTATTTCAACTAAAAAAATAATTCAGACAGTTTTACTAGGAGAAACCGATCGAGAATTTTTGTTGACGTAGCAAGACGAGGAACTAGTAAATTTGCAAGAAACTTTATGTCCTGCATTAGTGTTAAAAGTTTGTAGATCACAACTTCCTGTTACATTAGACAGCAGCGCAGTGATAAGCTGCATTTCGGAAGAATTTTGCGAAGCTATTTTAGTTACAGATTTTAAATTACCTATTTATCAAGTACCAAGCTACTTCAAAAACTAGTCCTCTTGTTTGCCAGCAAGCCTTACTCGCTGTAGAAGGACTAGGTAAAAATAAGAATGCTCCGACATTAGTCATTAAGGGACTAAGTAAACAAGTTAACCTGGGACCTGATTTTCTAACAAGGTACAAAATCAGACTGGATTTTTGTGGATGGATAGTCAGCACGCATGAAAATACTTATGAAACAGTCGCTTGACCTGAAGTATGGAACTATTCAGACAGTTTTATAAATTTAATTAAACCAAGTCTTTGTGAGTTACACCATTATCTTAACAATACTGAAACTACAACATCTGAGAATATACATCAGGCAGTAGCAAACATTGAATTAATTAACAGCGAAGAAAAGTTCATGTTAGAGCGATTGTTATTTTCACACAGCTCCACTTTTTCAGAACGTCCAGGAAGGAATAAATTTTTCAAATCTGAAGTTCAAGTAGTACCTGGAGCATTATTTTATTCCAAATCTTATCCCATTCCAGCGAAATATTTGCAAGAAGCCGAAGAGTACATCAAACTTATGCTCTCTTGGGATATAATTTAGCACGCCTCCAGCCCATTTACGAACCCAATGGTGTGCGCCAGAAAGAAAGATGGATCAGTACGTTTATGTCTTGATGCATAAAAATTTAAAGAAATTACAGTTAAATCTAGAGAAAGTCCTCGTGCGACAGAAGAACTATTAAGATTATATCAAGGCGTTAAATTCTTGACAACAATTGACTTTACGCATGGCTACTGGCAAATACCCCTAATGGAAGAATCGAAACAATATACTGGTTTTCTGTTTCTAAATCAACAATCTGTATTTCCAGTACTTCCTTTTGGCCTGTGCAATGCGGAGCACAATTCACGCAGTGCATGAAACTCACTTTAGGCGAAGACTGTCAAGAATTCGCAAGATATTATGTGGACGATATTTTAATTACCTCAGAAACTTTTGAAGAACATTTACAAAATCTGAATACTGTGCTAACTAAATTACGAAATTCCGGAATGACAGTGAAGTTGAAGAAATCAATGCTTTGTAGGGAAGAGGTACCTTTCCTTGGCCATATTCTTACGCCTGCAGGCATTAGTACAGCGCCAGATAAACTGGTGGTCATAAAACATTTTCCTACACCACGAAACGTTACGCAGTTGAGAACCTTCCTTGGGATAGTAGGTTTCTATCGCAATTATTCGGACAAGGTTGGCTGTACTGCTCTGCCATTGTTTGAACTACTGAGAAAGGAAGTTCCTTGGGGATGGAATGACGAATGACAGCAAGCATTCGTGGCTGTAAAACAGTTGTTTTTGCAGGAGCATGTTATTAACTATCCTAAACAAGATGTTCCTTATTACTTATATACTGATGCATTAGCCTATGCCCTGGGAGCTAAGTTAACTCAGTTAGACGAAGCAGGGGTAGAAAAGACAGTTGCCATGGCTAGCCGAACGTTAAGTAAATCAGAGAAAAGTTATTCGGTCACTAAAAAAGAAATGCTTGGTATTGTATGGGCTCTAACCAAATACAAAATTGACTGCTTGGAGAAAAGATCCAGCTTCAAACGGATCATCAGGCTCTTTTAAGCATAAAAATTGGCAGAATTTTCAGCAGTCGTTTAACCAGATCGTTTTTACTAGTGCAAGAATTCGATTTGGAGTATCACCACATTAAGGGCACTAATAACATCGCAGATGACTATTTAAGCAGAATTACCGACGTCGAGTTTGGTCAGTGCAGTAAGAAGCCAAATAAATTTATAGTAGCTCAAGTAAAGAAGTCGCAACCAACAACAATTAACTGGTCAAGGAGTTTTGAATGTATTAAAGGATAAACATGCAGACACCTTCCGTGAAGAAATTTTTGAAAAACCTATGAACATTCCTAAAGAGCATCGACTTAACGCAATGTTTTGTGTAACTGAAGAAGGCATTCTGTATTACAATGGGTATTATAATACTATGTTTGAAGATGAATGGAAACTTGTAGTGCCAGAAAAAATACCACTTACTTTAAAAATAGATACTCACGAAATGTTAAGCCACGTGGGCATTAAGAAAACGTATGAGGCGTTGAGACGCAAATTCTTCTGGAAAAGAATGCCACTAATGGTAACTAAAGCATTACCTGCTTGTGAGCTATGTCAGAAATGTAAACATTGGTAAACATTGTCAAGAAAATTTTGTGGATGAGATACAACCTATTATACCTTAGAATCCTCTTGACTTAATTTCCATTTATATATTTGGACAATTGCCGAGGTCCAAAGCACGAGTTGCTTATGTATTTGTAGTTATGGACATATTCACTAAATTTACAAAACTATACGCAATTGTACAAGCTAATTTTCACACAGTGCTCAGTAAGCTTAAGGATTTTGTGAAAGAAGTTGGACAGCCTCGCTGTTTATTGTCAGACAATGGAACACAATTCACAGGAAAAATCTGGCAAGAGGGCACAAGAAAACTGAATATTTTACCCACAAGTACGGCAGTACGACATCCACAAGGAAACCCAGTGGAAAGGCGTATGAAGACATTAGGTAATATTCTTTGCATATTTTGTCACTCGTCTCATCAAAGTTGGAAATATAAACTACCTTTGTTTGAGCTCGCTATGAATCATACTGTTCATAAATCCATTTATGTAACCCCTTGGGAAGCACTGACAGGCCAACCATCGGAAATTTTTTATTCCTTTAAACTACCTATTCCTCCGGAAACAGTAAGAAAGATGAGAGTTTCAGAAGCAGTTTTTCGTGAGGAAGTGAGGAAATTTATAGCACAAAGACTGATATTTGCTGCAGAAGAGACAGAAATATGCTAAGGTGTCGAAAATCATCAATTTTAAATTGGGTGATCTGGTATTAGTAAAAAGTGCTAATGTTAGCAAATTCTGGATCACATTTCAAAGAAGCTTTCACCTCTACATTCTGGACCTTTCCGGTTAAGGGCACAGTTTACCGCAATTTTCATCATTATTATTTTATTTTGTATTTGTACCAGATATTTTTTTTCTTGTTATAGACACAAAATGTCACTAAATTTGTCTCTTATGAATTTTTTTTTATCTCTCATAGTTTTCGCGCAATGGCTTGTTAAAGTCATATTTTGCATGTTTCCGTTTTAACTACTACACTAAAACCAACTGATATACCAAACTCAAAAAAATCATCACAGTAAATAAAGACATTACAGGCTACAATAACATGCTCATAAAATTAAATAATAAACATTATTTGTATTTAAAAAAAAAATATTGAACTTTTTTAATTTTTATTTTCAGTTTCAACAATTTTTTAAAATTCAAATAGTTTTTATTCTTTAATTTTATGAGCATGTCATTGTAGCCTGTAAAGTCTTTATCCACTGTGATTTTTTTTTAGTTTGGTATATCAGTTTGTTTTAGTGTAGTCGTTAAAACAGAACATGCAAAAATATGACTTTAACAAGCCATTACGCGAAAACTATGAGATATAAAAAAAATTCACAAGAGCCAAATTTAGTCACATTTTGTGTCTTAAATAAGAAAAAAAATCTGGTACAAATAAAAAATAAAAAAATGGTGATGAAAATTGCGGTAGACCGGGCCCTTAATAAGACTGTTTATGAATTATCTTGTCCGAAAACTGGAAAAATAATTGGCACTCATAATTTGGCCAGTTTGAGGCCATATTTTGTTCCGTTAACAGTGTAAATAATGTAATAATTCGTTATCAGCCTGAAGTAAACAGCGAGGTTAAAGATTTTGTAATGGATTGCATATTCTTCTGAGAAACTAGAGTGTAATGTTGTGGATATTTACAATTTATATTATGAATGAGGAAAGGGTACATTAATTGTAATATTGTTTCAAAAGGGTAGTTTATAGGTGAAGTGTAGTTCCGTTATTAGGAATAATAATTTTGAAGTCACGCAATGTTCGTACCTTACTCCCCAGGTGTGTGTTGAAGAAAGATATCCACGAAGAGTTCCGAAAATGGAGAAATTGTACAAAGTATAATATCGCTATGATATACAAGGCTGATTTAACGGAAATGTATAAAAGAGAAACATATTTTGGCTGTAATGGAATAAAATATAGTATGTCTAATAGATATTCATTGGTCAAGCCCTATTAGGAAAAGCTAAAACAAGAAGAAAATAAAAGTTACAATTTGTTGTTAGGGAAGACGAAGTACATGGCTGCAATTGGATTGCTTTCACAGCAGGTTCAACAACATTTTGGATTGGTGTGTCCTGGGACAGCTTCATTATGACATCTCATGAAGTCGGAGATCGTTTCACAGCGCAACCTTCCTGGGGATGACTAAACAGAGTGCTCCTTCACCTTCTTATAAATACTGTGTGCAAGGTCCCTCAGGCAAGACATTCTGAAAATGCTGGGTTTCTCTCCATCAAGGACAGCCATCAGAGTGGCAGCTTTTGGATCCAGCATCAACACTTCAAGTATATGAACATGTGTTACTGTGTTTAATTTAGTTTCTAATGTCTAGTTTTATTGTTCTCAATTTAAAAAAAGGCGAAAAGGAAATATTACAGGACAAATAATAACTTTAAATATTATTTCAAAGAGATTGTGTAATTTAGAGTAGGGTTCAAAGAAATGTTAAGTTTTAACGCATAATTGGTTTTTAAGTTTCACTTTTGTGCTACAAGAAAACCATAATTGAAATTTAGCGGCGCTTTCTGTAACGTTTGTAAATTCAAAATTTGACGTAGATATTTATGTGATATAATTTGAAGTCTGTAGTTTCAATTTTATTTATTACTTGAAAGTTTGTTTAAAAAAAATACTTATTTCATAGCTTTATTTCAGATCACAGTGATATGTAAACATTTCTCTTTGGTTTAGGTAATCTATGGTTGTAAGATTGTTTGGAAGTTTTTGAGAAGAAGTAAATTAAAAATACCTTAAAAAAGTTGTGAAATATTGAATTATAGATTTATAAAGTATTAAAATGGCATGTATGCTGGAAGAGAAGCTGTAAACATTTCAGTCATTATTGATGTGAGAGAAGTACATCATATTCAAAATTATTTATTGTGTTTCTGCAGCTAAGATGTAACATTTATTTAATGTTTCTAATTTTTTTGGCTTTGATATATGCTTTTCAAATTTTATCCGATACACCTAAGTTAAAATGAAGAGAAGCTCATTAGCTCTACTAAATTTATATAGCAGTTTGACTGCGGCATTTAACATGAACCTTCTTTATATAAACATCTAGAGATGTTAGAAATGTTACATTGTTTTGTGTGAACTTTGATGCTCTCATACAAACTGCTAGTCAATAGAAACAGTTAAACTGATGAACAATATCCCTGAACTCAGTCTGCCGTAAAAAATTAACGCGAATTTTGCATTCTGTACTTGATCGTACCTTGAAAGAAAAACATAATTCTTTCGTACGAAATTATTCCAATTACATTTCGTAAATTTGTTTTATGAAATGTAAGTTACACTGTTTAATATCTCAAAAAACAAACTACTCAATAACCGAACAATGTGGTGCAGTGATAACACGTTTGATTCGCACTCGGGAGGATCGGAGTGCGATCCCCGGTCCGGCCATCCTGACATAAGTGTTTTCCATTGTTTCGCAAGGTCACTCCAAGCAAATGCTGGAATAGTTCCTTAGCAATGGTTACTGCCGTTACATCCCTTTATCCCTATCACGTATGAATAGGTGTGTTGTGTACCGACTCTATTGATTTACCGACTCTATTGACCTCGCTGGAGATGAGATGTAAAACTCCAACAAAAAATCGACGCAATACTAGGCAGACACTTAATGACCGTCTTCAGAAGGTTTAGCATGGTTATTTGAAACAGAACAAGCAGTTATGAAAAACCGTACGAAATATGGCAACTGTTATATTAATTCGATATATAAATTAACCATTGTTTTCTTCTATAGTTTGTGTACTTAAGTTTCAATGTAAGTACACATCGTTACGGTAGTAATGCAGGTGATGTTCGCGATTTGATTAATACTATGTGCTTCGGTTTTATTTTAAAGGCAAAGAATTTTACAGTTTCACCATCGACGTATCAGGCTCATAACAATGACATTCAGAACCATACTCACACCGCAATACAAATTGAAAAAAAATAATAATGGAAGCGTCTATACACGTCCTACTATGACAATGGGGCGTGTTTAATACATAGTGTATACTATTACCTATGTTGAAATGTAAATCCAAAGTTCCTGTAAACGGACATCTTCGTATTATACTTTAGCATGCTGCATGTTACAACTCACTCTCAAAACCCAATTAGTCACCGGAAGGCTCTTTGAAGGCCTCATTTACCTTTGAGTAGGGTGTTGACTTGGTGTTCAGAATGTGAGGAGGGGGGGGGGGCGAGGAGAGTTGAGGAAGGCACATGCAAAGTGGGTGCACAATGTCGGTATCAACAGTATGTGCGGAACATTCATAGTTCCTGTCTCACTCGTCCTAAAATGTTTTTCTCCTTTTACTGAAAACCCAGGAGAAAAAAAGAGAGGACGATTTTGCGGGGAGAGGGAATGTTCGTTTGTTGGTTGATGTGGAACTGTCAACATATAATTAGGCGATAGATAAAGAGCAAGCGAAATTTTAGAGAAATGTTTGTATTTATTATTTGGTTTTGTATAGTATATTTTAATATTTTCTAAAATGGTGTATAAATACAATATAACTCTCGAAAACTGTCCCAAAAATATAGCAAAATGATTTTTAGTACAAATTTTTATTTTAAATTGTTTCTAAAGGACTATTTAAAAGATTATATATGTAAGAAGTAAAGGTATTTGCCTCATACATAAAAAGTTTTTTATGTCTAGCAAGAAAGAAAATAATTTATAACAAACTATATATATATATATATATATATATATATATATATATATATATATATATATATATATATATATATATATATATATATATATATATATATATATATATGAGATAAACTTAATTTTCAGGAGATCGCGCACGATAAAATACTATGACAACAATAACTCGAGATAGCCTAAAAAATTATAGAAAATATGGTGTATGTTATTGGTAAGAAACGAGTAATAAGATTTTGAAATTCTCAGCTTAGTTTCTGTTTAGAACATTAATAATTATTAGATATATCCTTAGATATTAGGCAATTAAAAAACCAATGCTGAATTCGTCTTACAGATACCCTGGACGTAAATATTCGTGGCATCTACAACAGCGCGTCAGAGTACTCTGGTTTCCGTCAAGGTGTCGGCACAATGGCTACAGTACAAGGTTCTTCGTTGGGTCCAAATGGATTAACAAAAAAGCAAGAGTTGTTGATTCGTTCAGCTATTAAGTATTGGGTAGAGCGCCATAAACAAGTTGTAAGGTAAGAGTTTCATCTCATTATGTAGGTATTCCAAAACATTATGATCATACTACAATGCGAGTGATTTGAAGTTCTTTGATTTTAGACCAAATAGAAATTTTATTTGTGAACCTCATCAACATTTACAGAAATATTAAACTGAGTAGCCTACACATTTTTTAACCGAATTAAAAAAGGGAGGACTTTCTCAATTAGGTTTCCTTTTTTATGTTTGTTACCTCAGAACTCCGTCATTTATAAACCGACTTGGAAAATTTTTGCTGGATCAGAGATATTTTAAAGGGTGTCCCATTTTAATTTCATTGGCATTGGACCTTGGATTTCAAAGATAAACCAGGAAACTCCACAATCAAATTGGAAATGTGCAGTGATTGAGATATTGGTAGGTTTATGACAATCAAAGACTAGGTAGGAACCTATCTATGGTCAAGGACGTTCTGGACTGACTTGGACTGCAAAGGCACAACGGAACTCCTTAACAATAAACAGCACGAATGAGGAAGGTAGGCACAGGAACTCCGTAAAAATCAAGAAATAGACATTTTTAACAAAAAAAGAACAACGCCTTAAAAAAATCTTCTCTGTAAAAATGCACTGAAAATTAAAAATAATAATAATAACGTTATTTTTAGGCTTCTTAGAAAAAAATAAATTTTTTAGGACACTGACATGCAATAATTAATATTATTTGAGCCTTTGCCAGCCAAGGTAAAGAAACGTGTAACGAAGTGGCGTAGGTATACATCTAATGGAATGAAACTTAACTTTGACTGCAGCTAAGCATTTCTTAATCGACACGAAGACAGCAGCCGCGCACAGCAGCCGCGCGGGGTTGAACATCACGGAGCGCAATGACGGGCGTATATGATGGGGCTGGGAGGGGAGCACCTTGAGTGAGCGACCCGAATACAGGCAGACAAGTGAGGGCAGACGTCGTTGACAGTTGTGTCCGATATCTACATTTACGATGCGCTTGTAGGCCTGTGCTATAAGTTTTCTCTATTTGTGTTCGATTGGGGTTTCATGATGCTTAGAATCGCCTTAAGGCATTTAGATTTGTTTTACACGACATGTGTGTTCATTTGTCAATAGGTTTTCGAGGTGTCGGATTACTTCTCCGTTTTGTTTATTTTTGTAAATAGGTTTACTTAGGTTTAGTTGTAACTAAGGTGTCGCTTTAGGCAATTGTGTTCATTTGTAAATTGGTTCAATTAGGTATTGCTACATTAACGAACTAACGCAACTTTAAATACATTTTGTGAATTTTAGGAAATTTCGTAAAATTTCTTAAAAGCTGGGCTGGCACCGACTCCAAAAGTAACAATAATGGTATATTATTATTCTAACTAATTAATTTTATTCTTAGTATTATAAGAATAACATAATTGTTTTTTACTTTCTAGTGAATTTTTGCAGAGTAGCTTTATTATTTTGAAGTAGGTGTCAATTTTGTTTAAACATTTTTTAGTGAATAACTCTAAAATTTAAAGCTAAGTGAAGATTTTTTAACACAACCAATATATTTAAATGTCATATTTACGGTACTTATACCTCGCTTTACAGTCTTTGTTAAAGTATGAATTGTTTGTGCTATTATTCCACACATTTAGCAGAAGGCCAATTAGACAAGATAAATAATGGAATAGACATACTATATTGTTAATTGTAATTAATGTATGTAATTGTGTGAAAAATAATAGTAAATGTATGTTAATTTTAAATGTCATGTGGCTAAATTTTTAACACCTACATAAGACGTTGTCTGACACCCCTCGCCCATTAACACTCCTGGTGTCACATGATGAGTTGGTTCCATTCCTATGATGTTAATCTGGGCGGCTAAGGGATTATGCACCAACTGATACCGACAGAAATCTCCTCGAAGTGTGTGTGCCCAGTGCCCCCTACATCGGTTATGAAGTTTGTGTAAACATCATAAAATTTCGGGTTTTGCTAAAGTTATCGAATAAAATGGGAGCATGATGTGAGCAAGTATGGTGGCACAGTTCGCAGCGGTTGAGTGAACAGTGATGGTTTGGCACTTAGCCTATGCGTGGAATGTTTCGGAGACTACGATGGCGACAATTATAGCGGCAATAAGTGATGCGTGAGTAACGTGCAAAGAGGCTTCAGAGCAGCGAGAAGAGTTTGAGCAGCGGAAGTGTCGGAGAATGCGTGGATGATGTCCCATGCAGCAAAATGCAAATCGCCCATCATAAGCATAGAGCCAATGTTCCAAGCTGGCCATCAGTTGGCCAACAGACATAATGCACACGACACAACTGCTGGATAAGAAGTGATAACACACACTAACCATGCGCTGCTATAGAACTATATTGTTCTAACTCCCATTTTTTTTAAAGATTTGTGGGTAGTCTATACTAACTCCATTCATTTTACATTACAGTACAAAAGAAATAGAAATATTAAACTTAGAATGTATAGAACCAGCATTTTCTCCTTTTTGTTCTATCTCCATTGCAATGGTATATATTTACTGTTATTTATTCTATTAATATCAGTATTACAGTGTTTGAAACTTTGGAAACATGGTCCAAATATGATCCTACATGAACACAATTAATTGCGTGCGTTAATATTTTAACTGCGAAATAAAACATATGTTCCGCAAACTTGTAATGGCTTTCCTGTAAAATGTCAAAATATGGAGTTAGAACAACATGGCTCTATAGCAGCGCATGGTATGTCCATAGCTGGACCAAAGCTGGACTAAATAAATTGCCAACTCAAGGCTAGACATGATTGCACTAGCAGAGTGGTCCATCAATGAACAACTTCACATCCATCAGCTTGCCTACACATGGCCTACCATGTCGGCACCAGCAATGGTCCATCAATGAACCACTTCACAACGTTAGCTTGCCTACACATGGCTTCACGTACGTGCACGAGGAAAAAACCACCAATGAACCACTTTACAGCCATCTGCTGGCAAACAGTATGCATGCCATTGATGTACTAGTGAAATTAATTATTTTCTTTGTAATTTTACCCTTGTTATGTTTTTCCCAACTGAAACTGATTACATATGAACTTACAATGCAGTGCATGTGAAATTTCTTTCGTCAGTGTCAGGATTATAACATAATGTCTTCAGAATAAAAGGCAGGCATACGAGTCATAATACCGTCTATCATACACGACACCTTTTCTTACGGGGAGGCAGTATTTCAATGCCTAGTTGATAGCATTTCTCTTGGGTTTTCGTGGAAATATTATTAAATATTTCATCATTCTTACGAAAATGTTCTATAGCAGAAGAAAGGCATTTCACATCCTCAATTGTTTTGCAAAGGTCAATTTTTGGTGACGGCAGTGTTATGTTTGTTTTTAAAATCAGTTGCGAAATTGGATGCGGTATTTTCATGCTGATTATAAAACCAAAAGACGTCATTTGATGCAATATTCTATTTCTTTTTGCTCTAACCGTAGATAATAATGTTATCCTCAACTGTTTTCTCAATGGCTTACATACAGCATGCATATATTGTTCTTGTATGACTGTAACAGCTTCTGCACAGCAAGACCAATGGCCAAAGCTTTCAATGTATTTAACTTTGACCAAGCTGTCTGCAAAATAGCCAACAATTTGTGTCGTTTTGGGCTGCTTTCAACGAAACTGTGATCAACTGAACAATGCCCAAAAAATAAATATTCAGAGGATTTTCTAATGAGAATTACAAGTGCTTACAAGGGCAAGATTAAGGCAGTACGAATAGCAGTGTACATACACAGTAGAGCTTTTCATTTCTTTAAAACATGCTTGAACACTAGACAATTCACGAGCAATTGTAGAAGCTCCAACAAATTATACAGCAGCTACATTGTTCCAGCAAGTACCCATGCTTTTAACAATATTTTTTACATTTTAATAAATAGTTTTTGCGTCGATTTTTTCAAGCTGGCGAAGAGTGATAAGTCTCTTAACTGACGATACCTCCCCGTGTGGAATACAGCGGAAAAAACACAGCCAATTATTCATGGTGCCCAACATCTGAGGTTTCATAAGCAATTACGGAAATGCATTCTCCTTTTAGTCCCACTCCTATTTTCTTAGCATTACATAATTGACAGACTGTAAAATGTCATTCTGTATGTGGTTGCTTATACAAGTGTAATTTTTTGGCACTTCCTGCATGTATGCATTTATAAATAGGTCATACTTTTGGAATAAAGCGACTACTTCAAGAAAAATACTATTTTCATTACTGTCTTCACCTTCATTATGGCCATGCAGTGGCTTTCAGTAGAAGGACTGCAAGAGTTCTAGCACAACTGAGAGCAAAACCGGCATAACCTGCATTCTAATAGCATATGCCCGAGGGTAAGAGGTGGAAGCAAGGCTTCTGATTGGCCGAGAGGGTCGTTAAGGGGCGTGGCCTTGACTGGGATTGGTTGTGGCAGGCTTTTGGTACAAATATTACCTAAGTGCCACGAGGGTTGTGATTAGCTGAAGAAAAGTAGTGAAGGTAAGGGAAGTAGGGTAAACAGAAGAATAGACCATTTTGGTACAAGTGTTACTTAAGAGCCATGAGGGGAAGTGCTATGATTGGATTTTTACCCCCTCGTCTGTATCCTATGCTTGTACGAGCCTATCTCTCTCCTGTCTTACAGAATACCCCTGTACTAGTCCCTCTCTCCCGTAGTCTTACAGCATACCTGCTCTCCGGCCTATCCTCAATACTAACATAGTATACACCTCTCTCTGTCCCTTCGTCTATCATACCCCTCTAGCCTTTCCTTAATGCTAGCATAGCATACACCCTCTCTCTGTCCCCCTTTTGTTATTCCTCTCTAGCCTATCCTTAGAGCTAATATAACACATCCCCTCTCTAGCCCTGTCTTATACCCCATGTCCATAAGTCTCCCCAAGGCCTAACCTTAATGCTACTAGCATACCTCCTCTCTACCCTACCCTGCTGGCTTACCTGTAGCAATGCATGCTCACCTTAAGGTTGCCGGATCCCGACTGAGTTTGGCTGGCCAAATCACTAGTATAAAATTGTACCCCCACCCCTACTCCAGCCATCAGTATACATCCCGGCCATACATATGCTTATGTCATTTGGCTGCTGTCTCCCGAGGTGAGTAGATGTTCGCTTTCACAATAAATTTATAAAAATAATTATACATATTTACAGTAATTATTTTTTAAAACAAAATGAGGGGGAACAATACAATAATTACACACACATTTCACTTCCTACATATGATTTATTTTCTCAACACACAAGCCCCCTTAAAAATAGATACACTCAACAGCCCTATTTCCCCATAGTCCATCACTACTCATTACTGCATTAGGTGTTTACTTACAGCTGAACACTATGGTGCAAATGCAGTCGTGTGTGAGTAACACCAATACTCACATAGCACAGAAGTAGCACTGATGCACACACACCCGTCTCCGTGCGCATCACTACACAGTTGTTGAGTCAGAGGACATAGATTCCCCTTAGTATAACATGTGCGATCTACTAGAATTCCTGCACCACACTAAGAATGAATGCTCCAGCGAAAGTCAGGCGCACTGTAGAGTGGGCACATAAGTCGGCCAGCCACAGTGTAGCGATACAGACAACCTCGGTGTACGGAGGTAGGTGAACAGGTAGACCGGCACGCAGACAGCCTTGATGTAGTCACACAACTTGACAGGAAGGCAGGCGGGCGGGCAAGCAGACAGGCAGAACGTGTGCAAATTCTCTATTTTTTTTTTTACTTTAACTTTCTAGAGGATCGCAAAAATTACCCCACGACAAAGTCGCGATTCCATCTGTGTTGATGCAGCGCTTATCGTCAGCCGCCGAAAACACTACTTTAGATACACATTCTGTACAGATGACATGATAGTGCAACCAGAAATGATGTTGGGTGCCCCAGACCAATGCATTTTGCATAAGGCATTCCAGATAAACATTGAACATTAGCATGATCAGTACATCACCTTTTACACCTTTAGCTTTACGCATACATTTCCCATTATGTAGGGTGTAAGTTTAGGATGCAAACCTACGAAGGAAGTGATGATGTTGCCACCACAACTCGTCCTTATAAAACCCGAAACTCCCTTGTCTATTAAAGGTAAGCCTTGGCGATTATGTGATGCATGATTAGAAGTGACAAAATGGGTGGCCAAATGAGGAGCTATGCGAGCATACACATCGTGACAGTGTACCTCGTAAATTAAACTGACAGTGTCACAAACTAGGGTTCTTTGTCCATTTTCGGAGTTACTTTGACCACTGAAAATGTTAGTTTTGGGGTCTTGTGGTAAATAAGTAGATAATTAGAACCTAGTATCTGAAATAATTTTTTTCAAACATATAGTTAACCTCTAAATATTTTTTTGCAGAATGTTATAAAAGACCAAAATTTTAGGAAAGGCAAAGTTACCCCACAAGGTCAAATTAACTCCTATTTACAGTATTGCAATGCAACAGGTTTGAAGGAGGACCAAGGGAACAATTGTCACATAAAGTTAAGTGAAAGTCATAAAGGTGTAATTTAGAAAGATCGAGAACGACAACACCGGTGTTCAATGTTTTGTTGAATGTGATGTCGAGCTTATCCATCTTGATTAAAACAAGCTCATTGGCAAGGATTTGTCGCCCTTTGACCGTCGGATGCCCTATCAGTTCTGCCACACCATATATTGTCGCAGCGTGAAACAACACGAATATCACTTTCCCTGCGACCATTTTGAAGACACTTGCCATAAATAGAGGTACACATTAATTTCAAGAAAAATTTCTCAAATGCGTTGCCTGAGCATGCTTCTCTAGGTTAAACCTAATGTAAGGCGTCGTCCATGAACTCTTGCCAAAACACATTACGCAGTGAACAGACTGCCGAATAGCACCTTACGCCAGGTAATGCTTCAGTGTTTGCGTGTGCATAGTATAATTCTTCCGCGGTTCTAAAGTGAGCAAAACTTTTTCTGTCGAGCCATTTCGCGGTATGCCATTGACTGGTACTAGAGGCAGATCGGATAGTACATCGTGATGTTCCTCTGGGAACAACAAATCAACCTCCGCGAAATAGTATGAGTCCCCTTGTGTGTCGATGCTGGCAAAATCCCAATGAAAAATTTATTCACCAGAACCCACTGAAAATTGGAAAACGGACGCTTCGACGTCAATTTATGAATGTATATACCATTGATATCAATGTAACATTTGCAGGAAGACGGGAGGAAAGGGTCGTAGACCTCGTCCATGTAAATATTATTAGCAGTTGCATGTCGCTTACTCATTTGATTAATATCCTCGTACCCTGCGTTCAACAAAAAGACACATGTCAGGGTCAATCAGCCGCTTCATGCGCACATGTGTCTTCAATAAGAGACCATCCCAGACAAGAGCAAGAGCTGAGACATAAAATGTGTGGTCCACACTGCATGCCTCCAAGCAGATCATTCTAAAATTCTCAAAAATGTCTGCCTACAAGCATGTATCCGCATGTAAATACTGTAAGGCATACTTCATTAATGTACCGCATTTGAACGAATTCCAGGCAGCTTGAGTGTGAATGTAATCGCTCATGCTCACGCCCCCGCCTCACAGTATATTGTAGAATGCGTTTCTATTAGGCAGAGACGTCTCATTTAGATTTCCCACAGACAGCACGTGGTGGTATGGAAATACTCCCTCTCTTTGTTCCAAATCAAACTGAACATCTTCTGGAAACTGCGCGCGGGTGAGTTTCATCTGGTGTGGCATCAGATTGCTAGCTAACGAGTCCGACGATGCATAAATAAAGTTAAATGAATCAATAAACCTAAGCCTTACTGTGCGCATACCTCCTTATGCAGAGTTTCCATAAGGAATATGTTTTGTGGTACACTATGTAACTTTCTATCGTGTTCCCAATGACTGTAATATCACCTGGGTTTTCCACAACTATGCTATTGTCTACTTATGTAACACGACAAGAGGCCAGGCGCATGAGAAAATGGCCGTCATAATTTTGCATATTATGAAAAACAGCTGCAAATTTATTCTTGCAAAGTGGAGCTGTAAATGACACTTTAGTGCATAACCCATAAGAGTGCCAGTTAGGTGGTCATAGTCAAGTACAATTGAATCAGGAATTTGCAAGATGTACCAAGTCTAATTTTTTAGAAAATTCAGATTATACGAGATTTCGACTCTCCAAAGCATTCTCTTGGCTGTCCGCAGCAAAAGAAACCAAGTCCTGTACAAGAAATATGTTAAACGGACAAGTAAATATATATTAAACTTGCAAAAGGTACCAAGTCCTAGATTTGGTATCTTTTGTTAATGACAAATGATATGGACATTACAAAGGCACTGTGATTCTATACTTTAAACAGTGCTGTTACTGCCAGTTCGTTTACAAATCTGATTTGAAAGCAGTTGTTGAAGTACATGAACAGCTTGATACTTATGATCTTCAGCTCCCAGGACAGATAAGACCCATTGTAATGCTTACAGAAAAGGAACTGTACAAATTAAAAATTGAAGATATTCGCGGTATGTGAAGCGGTGACATTCTACGACAATATACTACATTGGTGGCCTGACACAAACCAATAGACATGTCCATGAATGTGACAACAGTGCCTTGTAGAATCTTTCTGCCCATGAACCAGCATCCGCCTAACTCGAAACAAGTGAAACTTATCGCCCCCCTGTAAGACAGGAGGAAATTTTATCATGTGACTAACAGCCAATTAAAATAAAGGAATGGGTAGGGGAAGGGGGATAAATTAATATATACATGTAAAAAGTGTGGGGGGGGGGGGAGTCAGTGTGTCGTTGGAGCCCGTCCGGGTAAGACATGTCGGTAGTAGTTTTAATTAAATAATTTTTATGTAAACGTTTTTTAATAAATAGTTTTAGTGAAAATGTCATGTCCTTGGTGAATATCATTGGAACATTGGTATATGTTAGTGAAAAAAAAAACTACTGAACAACGTGGGAACAGATTCTACAATGTTGTTGGCAGTTGCATGACGCTTGACGCACTGTGCCACGCCGCCCCGGATTCCTTCCGCGACGAATATTGTGCATGTCGTAGTCAGTAAACTGTTTCAATTCGATGCCAGTCATTTGCAACATGGCATCGAAGGTAAAACCTGTGGCGCTAACGTAGTGTGCACAATCTAGCCCATAGTGGTTAAACACAGGTCTCTGAAGTATTCAAACACATCTGCCAAAATGAGTACATCCGTCTTAAGGCACGGATTTGAGTACTCCCCCAGCCTAGTGCACCCAAATTTCTCCCACACTGTCTGAGCATGCCAGTAATCTTCTTCACTGATGCCAGAGTCGGTAAGCCTGTTATAAAAATCTGATTTTGATGGCAGGCAGGTTTAATCTAGCTTGGAAATATGATCAACATAGTCGTAGGAACAGACTATCTTCTGGGTAACAAGTGTCAGTTGGTCTTGATTGAAAACATTCCGTGTGTTGATGAATTTTGTTTTAGGTAGGTAGTTGACCAGTGAAGCAAGACTACGAGCCATGAACCGGAATGTGTCTAAAAACTGGATAGAGAAACGGTTGCCCGGCTGCTTCGAGAATGTAATCATTTTTCCACTTGTATGAGGAATGATGAAAATATCTTTGTTGTCATATCCCAGCTGCCTTACAATGAAGTTTTTGCCATAACCCAGGTTGTGAAATAAGATAACGAGTTTCTTCGGGCATCAATGAAGCAGGTAGCAGCTGGTATATGCAGCTCCTATATACTTGCCGCTGAAGTGGTCGTGGTCTCTGACTTTATAGTTATCGGTAGTGAATGTAGGAGTGCAGTAGCAGAACCGTGTCGCCCATACATGATCATGTTGTTCTGCAGGTGACAGAGGTAACATTTGTTGGAGGTAGCATAAATATCTTTCACCTCTTTCCCAATGCTTACTATATTCATCATAAATTTATCTTCTGCATCCTGTTCACTGTAAACAATTGGCTCTTGTGGCAACAAAGATGTTAGTGCCGCGGGAATGACATCGTTGTCCACCTGTACATGTATACAATAACTGTACACCTCACGTTTTCGGTATGCGTAGGTGAAAGATGTGTTAGGGTCAGGTTCGCAGGTGTGTATTGGTTTCTAAATGTCCTCAAAGTCCGTATACACGATGATAGGTAGCTTATTCGCATGGTGTAAATTTTTGAATTTTAACACATGTGGTTTCCCGTCAGGCCCTGGCTGTGGCATTTCATTACGTGTTGGTGCATGCTTGTAACAGTGTCTCTTGTGTTGCTCTAAACATTGGTGTCGCGCTACTCCCGATGTTTTTTACTGGTCATCAAAGTACATGAAACATCGTTTGCAGATATGTATTTTATGTTTATGTGCGGACAACTGGGAATGCACCAAACGGGAAAAGTTTTTAATGTAGCAGTAGTGAGCGTTTTCTTCATTAGTTAGGAGCAGCAGGTCAAATGATTTCGTTTCTCTTCTAATGCTACATGTAAGGGAATGTCCTTGTCCTCCGCATTTAGGGAATACACATTAATCGATACATCCTTGTTCTTCCGCTCCAAGACCTAAATTTGGCGAAGAGGGGTGGGGAACTCAAGACATGAGAAATCAAATTTCAAATCAAGGTTACTGTATCGCTGGTCAATGCGCTGCGGATTTTCACCTTAAATGTATTTTGCAAGGACAGAATATTTGAAACACATGTGATCATTGTAGTTTTGTGGGTTGATGACAAGTTTTAGGCCCGAAGGCCAGCACGCTATCCTTCCACCCGCGTTGAAACTGTACTCGGACGAGTGAATCAATGCACAGCACATATCCTCTTCTTTTCTTGCGATTCCTCTTGATGATTTTGTGCCTGTGCTGATGACAGCAAGTTTACCCTTATTGGACTGAGGCAGCTCGACGTATGAGAATACATGGAAGGGGTCCAGTGTGTTGACACGGAGCTGCAGGTGGCTGACTGATGACAGAACCCACCCTGACCCACACTCCTTGTACGTCTCTTCCTAGAGGCAAATCTTGGTTATATTTTCAGCCACAATGGATGCCACGTCCGAAGGTTCATATACCGTCACATATTGTGTATTGAATGTTCGCTTGTCTGTACCTTCATCGAGTGGACCTGGTTTAGTGCAGTGGCACTCGAGCTAAATATCGAATTTAATTGGACCATTTACGAGAATTTCCTCGGTAACTTGATGCATTAAATTTTCTTCGATTGAAGCCAAATAATTACAAATATATTTTGTTGTACCTGATCAGTATTCGCTAACATACGTCTTTAAGTTTTTCTTAAAGGAGGTTTCTGCCTCAACAAAGCCGTGGGTGTTTGGACTGCCTGCCCCAGCCACAATTACAGGACGACCTGCCCATGTTGAGGGCTGCGGGACTGTCGATATGGGTAGTGTCACACGTTGCCTCTTTGCAGGCAGCTCACAGGTTCTATTGCACCTTTTTACGTGCCTTTGCAAACTGTCTTTACGTGAAAATTTCTTCAGGCAATGGGGACATGTGTGATGTGTCCGCTGGCGGTCAAAAACACATTCAGAGGCCTCGTGGCGACGTGTGTTACAGCGTTCAGTAAATGTGCTGCCACAGAATCTACAGCGAAAAGTAGCAGGCTGGGCAACAATTCCATTACATGTACGTAAATGACGATGCAAATTGTCTTTGCGGGGTATCTGCTTCCCGCATCGCTCACACTGCTGCTGGACACTACCGGCATTTTGAGCGCATGTTCTTTCACGGCGGAACATGTTGCACTTGGTAAAATGTTTGCTGCTGTACATGCACAGACAAGTAGCTGGACTTAATCCGTTGTCCTGACGGAGAGTTGAAGCTGATGTGGCTGACTGGAGTGCAGGGAGAGCTGTAGTTGGTAGGAGCACCGCTCTTTAACCTAGACTCCAGCGACGGGCACGACACGCGAAACCATGGCGCCACGCTGCATCACGTAAGACTGCAACATACATAAATTCCATGTACATACCACGACATTATTTCAAACACATTGCTGGAAAAAAGGACAAGCACTTTGGAAACATTACATACACATACGTACAGACACACATATACATCATTACAGCAAGTTAATACACGATCAACACACACATATATTCGCACATATACACACATCAGCAGAGTAAGTTCAAACTCGATCTCGCACACATATCAGCAGAGTAAGTTAATACTCAGTCACACATACACACAATTTCTCCTTTACGTACATACCTTCGTCAACATTCACATATACATACATTCGCACACATCTACACAGACAGAGCAGAGCAAGTTTATAACTTGGCCCTGCGTACACACACATGAGATGACAATTTCAAATTTAAATGCTTCCACACGTACACCTTACACATAAAATTCGAATATTCATATATGCACCGTATTAGCAATGTATATGTGTCCTAAGACCAGAGAACAAAAAATTTTGTAGCTGTTTAAAAGGTTCGAAAAACTCAACTGTAATACACGTGTGATAAACTGCGATAACTCACCAAAAGGGTTGACGAAGTTGGAGTAGAGCTCAAGACCGTAGACTCCACGATGACGGAACCCTGGACGTCGACGGACCACTGGCTCATCTTACGAAGGCACGCTGTGACATACAGGAACTGTATGATTAAACTGAGGAAACAGAGATTACAAGCACTTAAGAAATATACTATTTAATTATTTTCCATTTACCGGAAATAGCAAATAGAGAGTGCGGTACCCAGGAAGGCAGAAGGATGGACAGTTTTCTCTCTACGGAGCTCAACGGAACCGGAACTCGACGCAGAGAAGAAGAACTGGAGGCTGAAACATACAGGTACATAATGGAAAATTGTATATGTATGTCATAGCTAATTCACGAGTAAAACTGAAACGATTAGCACACACCGAAAATCACAGGAGGAGCTGAAGACTCAACAGTTGCCTGTCCACGGAGATCGATGAAACCGGCTCTCGACGTGGGCAAAGTTAACTGGAGACTATAAAAATTAATAAATTTGATGTGTTCTTTTAACTCTCACATAACACATATTGCATGAGCGTACACGATTTTACACTTAGTACAGTTAATGTTTACATCAATGATAAGAAAATTTATTATTTGATTACTGAGGGTTAAGGGTCCTCCCTAAATAGACTACATTTGAGTGCTGACATACAGTAATAATAAATAAATATATTATTCTGTACCGTCCTACGTGGTTCAGTTGGATAGGTTATAATTATTTCGGATTCGTGTCTCTAGATTTATATTCTCAGTTTGTGAAAAAAATACATTGTTAGTCACTTTTGTCTAAATGGGTGAAAGCCGAATAGACTAGACAGAAATTGCATTGTGTTTAAAAATTACTTATGAATGTAACACTGTTTGCATATTACACAGAGCATATGTAAATACACATGAATGTACGAGTCCAAAGTACACATATTTATGTTCTCATGTAAAATAATGAACAAGAAACCTACTAATATGCATGGGGAAGTATTTTTAATACGATTAACAGGCCTCACATGTAATGAAGGCTAGCGTAGCGACAGTTGGGACGTTATCATCACGTACGAGTGACGCAGCATTCGGCCGCACACAGCACTTATAGACACGGCACACACGAAGGCTGAGTGTGCTTTCTGACCGACGTTGCAGCTCCGCACGCTGTGGAGAAAAATACAACTTACATTGACGAATAGAGCAGAATTGAAGTACAGAAGCGCTGGTTGATTCTGGAAGACCCCGACAACACTAGATGATGCTGTCGCTGAAAAAACTGAAGTGCGCTCTGACGTGTTAACCTCTTATATACTATAGCACAGCGTGTGTATTCTTCCGCGAAAAGATCGTATCCGCGGAGAAGTGTGAAGTTCCCCCTTATTTGTCTATAAAATTAAACATTTTTAAGTAATATAAAAATAATGTCGCGACTTGTTAGTAAATATTTCCTTTATTTAATCATTTCAATTTTTTAAATAAATTAATCAATAACCAATAAATATTATTTGATAAATCCCTTCTTCTCGTTGATCCCACCTACAGTGCTTCCTTCAATTTCCTCCCTCCACTCAGGGGGCCAATCCGCTTCACGCACGCCTTTGTGGGCAAAGCACACACTGAAAAGGGACAGAGAATGCATTTGCTCTCTCGCTCCTTTATGCATTTACAGACATCCTTCTAGAGGTTAGCAATGTTATTCAAATTATGAGAACATGCTGCTGTCTTGGTTCGCACATGTCTAGAAAGAGACACTACTCACATCTTCTGTCTCTCACTACATGACCCTGCAAATTTATCATCTCCTCTGCATCCAGTCGTAGGTAAAATAAATTATGTACTGTGTGCACTCATTTCTCAACACAGAGATCGCTATGTTTCATTATTGAAATTATTTCTAATTTGTTTATTTGTTTTTTATATAAAATAATTACTCACCAAGCATTTAAAAAATATATAACATTTATTACAGACTAAGATTACGTATAGTTTTTAACAACTTTTTCTATACATCGGTAATATAATTCAGCATTGATTCATACACATGATATTTTTTTTTTTGGTCACTGCATCAGGAACATTGGCGTCTGTTGTTATGGGGCTCCGCAGCTTACATGGTCTGGGTTCGCTGCTCGATTCGAGCACTGTATTTTCTATCGGCCTAGTAGAGCAGGCAGTGACACGGCACTGACATGGTTTTCGGCGTTCCCAGGTCTGGGTAGATGCTTCACACAATGATTGAGGCAAATAGTCTATTGATGGATGTTCTCCACACGATTCGACCACACAGTCCAGAGCATACATCTCTGTGCTTGCGAAGGCAGGTTGTGGATATGTGGTGTTTTCTTCTTGATTTGTAGCAAATTGGATCACTTGATCCATGGTAACTGGAAGTGACATACCACGTCTCATGTAGTGTACCACACAGTTTCCCGGCGTACAGCACATAATTGGTTGTTGAGTCAATTCGTATGACGTTGGAAACGAAGAAAATACCGAATGTTCGTTTTCGTCACACTCATCCTCGCACGTACGTAGAAAACCAGAGACCCAGAATGAATACAAGATACGTCCATCTCCAGGACTGACATACGTATTTATTTAATGGGTGAAATGGTGTAATCTTGTTCGCTTGACTTCCTGACTTCGACTGAATATTTGCTGATTTCTGGTTATCTATATACCCGAGGGATGATGACGTCATTATTCCCGCGGTTGCACAAAGCTCCGTAAAATATGTTCGATTCAGCAGCTAATACGTCCCGTGCATCTGGCATGTATCATCATCAGAGTCGGGATGACCTGGGTTCGAGTCAGAAACGTGTTCTGGACGGTAAACAGTGGGCGATGTAATCACTATAATGATACCGGTGGTACTATTTTCTTCCGCCATCTTGTGCAATAATATGTACAGAATGTATTTATTAGTTTAGTGTAGAGTTACGACCGCTCCATTCGTACAGTAACTGAATTTTTCGCTGCATTTTCAAATTCACGATCAAACTTGCTCGATAGATTTCGCAGTGACGGAAATCTTTATTCCTCCTGCACGTCTACTATTTCCAAGTCTGTTATACACAAATTGCTTTAATTCTTCTTCTGTTCTAATCTTGCTACGTATACAATCTTGACGTCTTTATTCAGTAGTGCGGCGATTTTGTCCGAAGCTTGCTCATACAGTATTTCACCATCGTTCCAGTCAAGACCGTGAAAGTGTTTCGTAAGCAATGTGTTTTTTTTTTTTTGCTCTTCTAGTCCAGGAGGTTCCCCGGGTACGGGGAAGGAATTTTTGGGTTCGGGTCCGCCATCATTTTCATAAGTCACTCCGATTTCTTTAAGCACGAATCCGTTTTGGCACTGGAAACCTTGCATATTACAGTACATTATGTTAGCGACTGTTGTTCCATTTTTTGAACGCTAGGTATTTATACATTCCTAGTTGACAAATTTTACCAAGCCCGAGAAACAGTCGTAGTTCACTATTCTATCGTGTATAATACCGCAGAAAAGCAGCCGTGTTTTGTGAAATGTTTTCCTTACAAATAATTGCAATTCTGCAATCAACCGTACTGTTTTGGACTCGATCGTTTTGTTTCGAGGTGTCAAAAACCAGCAAAGGTACCATATCTCGATATTTTTGCGGTGACAGTATCGGACATGATTCTCCCGTAGTGTGCGGTTTGAAACAGTGAATACAAACAGTATGGAAGCATGTTTCTTTCATGGTCAAACGATGCATTCAAGTCAACATATGGGTAACTTTCGCGGTTCGAAAATATTTTTACGTTTTCAACCTTACAATGGTCGAAAGTTGATTTATCGGCCTTAATTTTGTGTTTGTCCATCTGAAGTGCGAGCATTACGTTTTTCAGTGCTCCATGTAGTTTTTTCGACCAAGTGATTACATCTGTGTGTGGTTAGAGAAGGGCATGTGACGAGACTCCAGCTTCTGAAAGCAATATCGATAACTTTTTCTTTCATAACGTGAGTAAGGAGCCTGACCCTCTCGCGTGTGCTGGGCGTAACATATGGAACGAAGCAGTCTAGACCAGTTACTGTCACTGCTGCTGGGTCTGGAATGTCACCAACCCCTAAAACAGTATCAACGTGGGATGTAGCCAACATCAGGACAAGTTCTTGTCTTGCCTCTACAGTCATCTGCGAATCCGAGCATCATGGAGAGCGGAATGCAAACTTCGAAATTTCCATTTTCGTATACAGGCACCTTATAATTATCGCCTAGACCGCCATTTCGACTGAAGCATGATTGTTGGGTGTAAGGGAGAGGTAAATTTTTATCGTGGCTGTTATGCCAACATCCCTCGTTTCATCGATACCCACACATTAAAATCGCAAATAATATGTTCAAATAGGTGAAGTACACCATTTAGAACAAACTTTGTGATAGTAGGATGAGTCCCGTCGGCCTTGGTAAGCGTGCCTCATACACGCAAACATGATTGGGAAGGAAGAATATAGATATCCTGGCTTTGTAATGTGCCGTATTACATACGTCACGACTTATGTAAATTAAAAATTAAAATGCTTTGCCTATATTTTCATAATTTTAAATTCATTTACTTAATTTATTTTATTGGTATTAACTTGTTTACATTATACTAACAGTATTTCGGTGTCATTCAGTACTTTTATTTTATTCTGAATGTTTCTGTACATGTTATTTTTCATTACAGTCTATCATTCCTTCATATGTTAGTTATGAGTAGAGCCGATTTAGGCTGCAGTAATATGTTTTTTGCTAGCCGGATGTGCTCGGCTACATTTTGCATTCCTTAGCCGAATTTTGTTTCTTACTTTTCACTGTTTCATGATGTAGTGTGGGCATCTTCTGTGTAAGGGTGTGTGTGCTCTGCATGATCATCACGTGATTTCGTACTTTCTGTGCACGTCTGTCCGCGTGCAAGTCCCGTGCCATCCTTATTCTGGCTTCCCCTGCCATCTAGTGGCGATCTTTTAAGTTGTCTTCTGCTTCCTTGCACCCCCTTCCTTCATCCCTTCGCTGACTTCCTTGCCGTGTTCAAGCACTCTTCGTACGGCAGTGATAGAGTCATGTTGTGTCACTGTGGTGCGTGCTTGTGAGCGATGTTCTTCGGAATGTAGACAGCCGATTATGGCGTTGTAATTCTTTTAAATACCAACGTAGTATTTATAGACGTAGAACTGTGGTTTGTTTTTTTTATATTTTGTAATGTGACGTCTTCATCAATCCCTCAAGGTTAGTACTTGTCTGTTTATTTTCTTTCGTCTGCGACTATTTTGCCCTTTTAAATGTATTTACTTATTCTATGTGCTCACTGTGTTACAGAGGGGGTCCACGTCACGGACACGAAGTTGGTCCACGTCATAGACACTACATTTTTCATCTTTTCACATTGCCGATGAGGGTTTTATAGTTTAAACGTCTGTGTGTTGCGCACCATGGCCGCTTCAGCTTCCACCACTGGTTTGCTCTGGTCTACACCTCCCTGCCTTTGGTTGGAAAGCTGGCATGTTGTTGCCTTTGCCATTGGCGTGTAACTATCTCCCTACGGCATTATTTTTTCACTTCAGGATTAACACGGCCTTCGTCGATCGTCAGTTAAGTCTGTTCTTATGTTTATTGGATTTTAACCATAATATTTTTGCGTAAATAACTTTTATGGACTTTTAAAAGTTTGATGTCATGATCCCGATAGGCTATATAATTTTGTTTTATAACAAATACAGTATTTGCTTTCATGTGAAATTTAAACTTATAAATTTTTTGTATTAATGATTTTAAAGTTTTATATTTTAACTTCCATGATAAATAATGTGCGGGGTACTCCTTTTTATCTATACTATAGTTTGTGCATATTAAAAATAATTAATTTCAACTATTCATATAGGCTTACATGCCTTACCTATTTCAATGTTATTTATATCTTGTTTGCTTCCATATTTGAAAAGTAAAACATTTAAATAAAAATAAAAATAAAATAATTCATAATATAACAACCCACAAATCAACACCTTATTACTTATAATTGTTACTCTGGCATTTTAACGATTTTCGAAGTCTCTAATAAGGTTAAGTTTTATTTTCTAAACACCTTACATTTTTTTCTTTTGTTTTAAATCTTTTGTGTGGTATTCTTGTGGCCTAGTCGTTTTTTTCAAATGTTTATTTTGTGTGTTTATTGCATTTATTTATATGTGTTTGGTGTCCTGTTCTTTTGCTTATTTTGCCACTTAGTTTCATTCGTGCGTGGCTGTATTTTGTTTAGCAGTTATAAACACTTGAGTGTATTGCTTCCAAATAATTAGTTAATTTTTCTCACCGAAGCACACCGGCACAAACTGGAAGCATATCGTGGTTGGTTAGTGCCTTAGTTATTGTGCAACCAAATTTATAGCAGTTTAGCATGTTTTGTTTCAAGTACATGATGATATGCTAAAATTAATTTGATAGCTTTTGAACACGAATTTTTGGTCGTTATGATTTACATTTGTGTTTTGTTTCGAAAGTAATTTTTATAATGCTTGTATAAATAATTTTAGCAGTTATATTCATAATTATCTGATCGATTTGTATTTTGAGGAAGGTCTATATTAGTCTACAATTTTCATTCACATTAATTTAATAACTTATCAAGGTTATTCAATGATTTTCTACTTCAGCTGTTTGCTGGCGCAAAGCATTGCGCATCGGCAGTTGTTACTTGATCTGTTAGTGAGTTTGGGATATAAATATTTATTATTTTTGTGTAATATGGGATCATGATGTATGTACGTTGTATATTACAATAGTTAATTCTTATTAAAAGTAATTTAATTTGTCTCGTGAGTGTTAGGTTGTCTTGGTTTAGGCCTAAGTTCTGTTTGTTATTTTCGGGTCGTTTCTGAGTATTTTATGTTTTCTTTCACATGTGACGACATCTTCGTTTAGTATTAATGCATTTTTAATCATGTCGTGTCTTCAGTTATTGCTTACATATTTGAACTACATGTATAAATTGTTTTGACGAGTTATGATTTTCAGTAGCCGATGTCGTTAGTTAGCACGTAGCCAATGTCTGTGGTATTTAATTTTCTTCTGGTGCGATTGCAATAATATTTATAGTTTTTCACATGTTTAGTAATCTTGCTGTTAGTGAATTTCTTTGGTGCATCGTTTATGTTAAATCAGTTTTCATTTTCCGTGTTTTGAAGCACGTTTCAACAGTCGTGAAGGTGTGTTGTGTTCACCTACATGTTTCTCAAGATGGCGTCTCGCGCAAGCGCGATGCGTTTGTTCCTTCTATGGTATGGTGGCGATGCACCACCTGTTCTGATAATAATTTTCATTCCCTGTTTACATTTTTAACTTTGCATTTTTAAATTTCTTTATTGTGTTTCATGTTAAACTATTGTTTTAAAAGTTATTTTTACATGTATGCGCATTAATGTCTGCCCATTTTCTGATGGGGAAACCCACTAAGAGAGGACACCAGGTTGACTGATAGGAGTAAACAGAAAGGATGGCCGCCATGATGGTGTGAGAGGTTGTATTGTTCCGATATTTATATAATATTAAAAAAAGTCCCTTTTTAATAAATAAGTTGTATGGCAGTTAGACTAATTAGAGTTGTATTAGAGTAAATTTGTACTAATTTGAGAGCCGTAGATTAAGCTTTTGGGTTAGAAATCAGTTTTAAAGTGCTTTGTTTACTGTTGTTGTAGTATTTTGTTAAGATGGCTGAATGCTGAAAGAATTAGTTTACAGAGTTATAGTTGTAGTAAATTATATTGTAAGTATAATTGTGTATCGTAAATAATAATAGTTAATAACAATAGTTTGGTAGTTGTTAAAAAAACGTAAGTAGTAGTGTTTAATGTAAATAAGATTAGGGGTAAGAAAAATATTGCAACCTGTCATGGGGAGACGAAGATGTAAATGTGAGCGCTGTAGAAGGGTGTGGAAGGATGGAGAAAGTGGAGTTCAGTGTGATAACTACCTAGGGTGGTTTCACGCAAAATGCATACAAATGAAAGAAGAGGAATTAGAGTCACTGGGAAATGAGTGATGGTGTGAAAAATGTAATACAGAGAGAATAAAGAAAGTAGGTATAGTGGCAGTGGTAGGTAACCGGAACAGACAGGAGTTGGAGAAAGAGGAGAGAGACAACCAGGTAGGAGAGGAAAGGAGTACCACGAGGAGTGACTGGGCACTAAATATACTGGGGGACATATTGGAGGGGGTGGGGAAATAGTAGATGGAATGGAAGGGAGAAGACAGGAGTGGAATGGTATAGTTGAGGTTATTAACAGGAAGGAAATGGAAGTGAGGAGTAGAATTGAGAGGGTAGAGGAAGAGATGAAAAGAAGGCCAAAGGCTGAATTAAGTAGATTGGAAGAGAGAATAGAAAAGCTTTAATGTGAATTAAAGGTGAATAAAGGGGAAATAGCTGCTCTGAGTAGTGCAGCACAGAGGGAGTTGGAGGAGAAAAGGCAAAATTGAAGGGATATTGAAATTGAGATGGAAAAGCTAAGAAAAAGGGTAGAGGAATTGGAAGTGAAGATCAGGGAAAAGGCTGAGACAAGTAAGGACAGGTATGCAGAGGCAAGTAGTAAGGAAACTCAGAGGGAAGATAGGACAGGAAAGGAGGGAAAAGGGGTAGTAGCAAGGGAGGAGCTGGAGAAAACAGGAAAGCAGGTTAAGGGAACAGAAAATGTAGACAGGGGCAGGGGAAACCAACTAAGAGAGGAAACCAGGTCATATTGAGGCATGTAAATGTCGTAGGGGCCTACAGGCAGTGAGAGGTGGAAAGAGGATGCAGGATGTAGTGACCAGAGAAGAGAGGAGAAATTTAACTGATATAAAGACAGTTGAAGTACATGTGGGGACAAATGATCTGGTCAGAGGAGTGGGTCCACAACAGTTTGAGGAGGAAGTGAGGAGTGTACTGAAGGCAGTCAGGTACAAGGCTAGAAATGCAAGGATAGTAGTAAGTGGAATACTTCCGAGAAAAGGTGTGCAAGGGGGGAAAATCCTGAGAGCAGATGAGGTTATGAGAAAGCTATGCTGGGAATGTGGGGCAGTACACAGCTAGAACAAGATTAAGGGAAGGACACTTTGATAGAGACAAGGTGCATCTAAATAGGGAAGGAGTTGTGATTTTGACTGGAATGTTACTGGAAGTAATACAGAAAGGGAAGATGCAGCAGGGAAACTGGCATGGAGGAAGGAAAAATAAAAGGCCAGGATAGGTAAAGGGGAAGTAACTAAAATTGAGGATGGGGAGAAAGGTGTACTATTCAGAGAAATTGATGGTAAGGGAAAACTACAGGTACATAAAGATATTAAAATAAAAAGTTGGAAAACTGTTCAGTTAATGGTATTTAATTAGGAGCATCTACAACGAAATGGAGGAATTCTGGGGAGGAGTCGAAGGATATGGAGCCAACATAATGGTGGCTGTAGAAACATGGCTGGATGAAGATGTGCAGGATGGAGAGTTGATGAGGAATGGGTATAGTATATTTCGAAGAGACAGAAACAGGAGAGGAGGGGGGTTACGTATGGTTCTGAAAGATGGACTAGAAGAGAAAGTGGAATGGGTGGAGAAGGCAGTAGAACTAATTGTGATAAAAATTCAGGGTTTAGAGAGAATTTTGAGGCTGATTGCAACCTACAGGCCACCAGGGGAAAAAGTAGAAATAATTGTGGCACTTAAGGAAAGGCTAGATCAGATAGGGGATGATAGATGTATAGTGGTAGTAGATGATCTAAACTTGCCAGGAGTGACATGGGAAGAAGGACCTGAGGGGGTAGGACCAATGACTCAGAGATGGGCATGTCAACTGGTAAATAGGGGATTGGGACAAGCAGTAGTAGGAACAACAAGGCAGGGGGACCAAGTAAAATGACACTTTGTTAGATGTAGTCTTGGTTAGACCAGTTGAAGCGGTGGTCAGTTCAGTAGTATTAGAAGGAATTAGTGACCACAAAATCCCAGTAGTTGAGATGGCCACATAACTGATGACAGAGGTTAAAGAGAGGGCTAGGGCAGTTAGACAGTTTCAAAAAGCAGATCAAACTAAAATAAAGTTATACTTAAAGAAAATTTTGAGACTTGGTCTAGGGAGGAAGGAACTGAAGAAATGTGGGCAGGTTTGAAAGAAATTTTAATAAATGTGGTTCAAAAGTTTGTACCAATAAAGAATGTGGGAATGGGAAGAGACACTTCTTATTATGGAAGGGAAGTTAGGAACCTTAAACGCAAGTGTAGGCAATTGCATGCTAAAAACAAAAGGGTAGAAAGTAAAAGTATGAGAGATGAGATGAGGAAATTAGGGAAAGAACTGACACAGAAAATAAAAGAGGCGAAAAGCTCGTATATGGATAAGATGGAGGAGTAAGGGCAAAAATGTAGTTGGGATAAGCTATTTAAGTATGTAAGAAAGGTAAGATGTAGTGAACAGAAAATACCAACACTAAGAAGGGAAGGGGGGCCAGAATCCGTAAGTGATGAGGAGAAAGCAGAGGTGTTGCAGGAGCAGTACCTAACTGTGATTGAGAAAAGCAAAGAAGGTAGGTGGGAAAGTAGGGAAATTAGTTTTTACAATGATAGATGTAAGATAGAGATAGGGGCACTGAGAAGGGTACTGGGGCGACTCAATGATAGAAATGCAGAGGGACCCGATGGTATTGGAAATTTAATGTTAAAGATGGGGGAAGGTGAGGTGTTCAGATACCTACAGGTACTTTTTAGCAAATCACTAGAGCTTGGTAAGCTGCCAGCAGAATGGAAGACTGCAACAGTGGTTCCCATTTACAAGGGGGGAGGATAGAAGATGAAACCAGCCAGTTACAGAACAGTGAGCCTCACACCTAATGTTGGAAAAGTTATGGAGGGACTGGTGAGTGAATATATTGTGAGGGTAATGGAGGAGAACGGGAGTATGGACGATAGACTACATGGATTCAGAAAGAGGTTCTCATGTGAGACACAGTTGGCAGGATTGATGGAATATATAGGGGAGGCTATGGATGGGAGGAAACAGGCAAATGCGTGTTTTGTGGACTTTGAAAAGGCGTTCGACAAGTTGCCACATGTAAAATTAATGATAAAACTGAACGAGTCGTTGGAGGATAAGATGGTGGTAAACTGGATGGGTGAGTATCTGAGGGGAAGAACCCAGAGAGTACGAGTAGGATACACACTCTCAGAGGAAGGAAGGGTAACATAAGGGGTTCAACAGGGTAGTATTCTAGGACCCCTCCTCCTTTTAATTATGATGGGGGATTTGGGGGAAAAACATGAATTGTAGGGTTCGTCTATTTGCAGACGACTGTGTATTGTACAAGATTATTGGAGAGGGTGGGGGTCTGCAGGAGGACATAAACAAATTGGAACAGTGGACGAAAGAAAATGAGATGAAAATTAACGTAAATAAAACTAAAATTTTGAGATTTACACAGAAAAGAGAGGTAGTTAGAGAGACATATAGATGGGTTGGACAGGAGATTGGAGAGGCGAACAGATATAAATATTTGGGAGTTATTCTTCAAGACGACTTAAGATGGGGCGAGCAAGTGAAGAGGGTTACAAGTAAAGGTAGAAGAGCGCTAGCCCTGCTGGGAAGGGTGTTAAGGGGCACAGACAAGAAAGTGAAAGAAAAGGGATACAAAACAATGGTGAGGCCCATCTTGGAGTATACGGCGGTGGTCTGGCACCCGTACATGGGAAAGGAAGTGGTAGAGATGGAAAAGGTGCAGAGAAGGGCTGCTAGGTGGGTCACAAATAAGTGGAGGACACAGGGGAGAGAGAGGAGGATTTCAGACCATCAGTAATGTTGAGAGGACTGAGGTGGGGCACACTGCAGGAGAGGAGGAGAGTGGAGCGAGTGGAGCGGCTGGTAAGGACATTTAAGTTGATGAGGTTCACAACTTGGTGACATGATACAGAGAGGTATATTCAGGGGAAGGGGTGATCATGAGTGGAAGATACAGAAGGCGGGGAAGAGGACAGAGAGAGTAAAAAAACACTATGATGGTGAGTACGGTTAAGGATTGGAATGAATTGGCGAGGGATGTGGTTGAGGTGACGGGAGCGAGGAAGTTTAGGAAATGGTTGATGGGGTCAGAAAATTGAGAAGATTTAGGTTAAGCAAATCCTTGCCACAGGGCTGAGGCCCAATTGCAAGAAGAAAAAAAAATTAAATAAAAAAATTATATATATTTATTGTAATGTTTAAACTTGTTGTTTATTCCATTTTTCATTATTTATTTTAGATTAAGTGCCGATTTAATATTTTGTGCATCGTGTATTCGCTTTTCAAGTTATTAGGCTTATTTTGACATTCGTCAAATTAATTATTGAATTTAATTTGGTATTATTAATTTATAAAGTCAGTTTCATACATGAATATGTTTAAATACTTTTGCTATGATTTCTCAATTTCTCTATTAATTAATTTTATTGGATCTATTATTATTATTCTGTCCAATACACTAATAATTTTGGGACCAAGCATTTCGATTGCTTATGTATGTGTACAACATATGAAAGTAACTTTTCATCCATTTGAAACACAATAACAACTGTATTAACTGTATACTAATGCATGAAAGTGACATACACCACTTTGGCTTTCAATGATTACACAATAAAAGAAGTAACGATTGTGACTTAATAGTGTAAAACAGCCAAACATATATAATATTTGTTATAATTAGTTATTT
>PNEQ01125080.1:0-24598 GCA_003012365.1 Medauroidea extradentata
CAAGCACAATACCACAGAGTATAACAAGCACAATACCACAGAGCATAGCAAGCACAATACCACAGTGTATTGCAAGCACAATGCCAGAGACTATAGCAAGCGCAATACCACAAAGTATAGCATGCACAATACCACAGAGTATAGTAAGCAAAAATACCACAGGTTATATTAAGCACAATACCACAGAATATAACAAGCACAGTACAACAGATTATAACAAGCATAATACCACAGAGTATAACAAGCACAATGCCACATAGTATTGCAAGCACAATGCCCCAAAGTATAACATGCACAATAACACAGTGTATAGCAAGCACTATACCACAGAGTATAGGAAGCACAATACCACAGTATATTGCGAGAACAATACCCCAGAATATAACAAGCACAGTACAATAGATTATAACAAGCATAATGCCACAGAGTATAGCAAGCACAATGCCACATAATATTGCACGCACAATGCCACAGATTATTGCAAGCACAATGTCACAAAGTATAACAAGCTCAATACCACAGGGTATAGCAAGCGAAATGCCACAGTGTATAACAAGCGCAATACCACAGTGTATAACATGCGCAATACCACTGAGTATAACAAGCTCAATACCACTGTGTATAGCTAGCACAATACCACTGAGTATAGCTAGCACAATACCACACAGTATTGCTAGCGCAATACCACTGAGTATAACAAGCTCAATACCACAGCGTATAGCAAGCAAAATGCCACAGTGTATAACAAGCGCAATACCACAGAGTATAGCAAGCACTATGCCACAGAGTATTGCAAGCACAATACCGCAGTATAAATAAGTGTAACGGAAGTGACATGGCTTGGTGTTAGATAACTCGTTTTCTCATTGGGAGTCGTTTAATGACTGTAACTGAAATTGATACGTAGGAAAAGCCACATCTACCATTTCTGCATATTACGGTACATTTTTATTACAGTATACTTATCCCTACCAATACATTTGGTTATATATTCAATCAAACTAGGTATTATTTTTTACTTCCTGTGTGTCCCGATAATCGTGATGATATTAATAAAAAGAGAGCGTCCTTTTGTCAATTCGTCACTTCTCATATATTATTAATTCTGTGGTGTATCGTCCTATCGTGGTAATAACTGCTGTACTCATTTCATCGTCCATCGTAAAGAGTTTTCGTGATTTACACGTACATGTATTTGTAAATTTTTCATTATTTGATAAAGTTGTTAATTGTTATATCCTTCTTTTAGCTTGTAGGTTAGACATTTGAGTAGGCCTATATTTTATTTTTAATGTTAACTCATGAACGATAGTGTGTTCACAAGTATTCTGATACAATTTGTTTATTTACAGATAACTTACTGGCTTATTTTTGTAGTTTTGCAATTATGTGGAACTATATACAATTCACGTGGTGAAATACCCGGAAATGACGAGGACATTGAACTCGGTAACATTGTAGTTTGAAGGGCTACTTAGGTTAAGAATAGATGGTTTCTAGTTTAAAAATGCAAGTATAAATTTTATTATTGTTAGAAAACAAGAGACAAATACTGACTTTGTATAACAAACTCAATTATTTTTAATTCCTGGGAAGTTATATTACATCCATACTAACAACGTAGACTTGTAGGTATGGTTAATTTTCTTTACACATCTTTGGTTGTACAACATACATTTATAAAACATTAATGCCATCAGGCGGCAAAAAAATAATTCTAGACAGAACATTTACGACTGGAAGTAAACATTTATTTCTATGCTTTTCTTTCGAATAGCTGGTAGTTTATTATATTTATCCTCAGGCTATCTAGAAAGTGTGCGTGTGTGTGGCATTAGAGTTTTGTGTTCATATTATATTATTTGTTATAACAATATGTTATTTTGTAAACAAGTGTGCCTATACAAGATTCTTTCCAACACATTCCTTTATCCTTTATATTCGTAACTCTTTTTGTGGTACATATTCTCAATTTATGTTTCTTGAAGCACATATGAAATCAACTGGTAAATTGTTTCATGCAATTTTAATAACACTTTGTAGCACGGTCGTAGAAGTACAGGTCTGGTCACTCGCCTATCTACCATTGCATTTTGCTTGACCCCTTGTTGTTTGGCTGCAGTTCAACAAGTTACCGAGAGTGTTGTGCATCTTTGGCACTGCAATCAGGGCGGTCGGGCTCAAATTCCGCCTACTTATTTCCAGTGTTTACATTATAAAATAAATAAAGAGCCATGCTTTAGGATTGTGAGCTAAGGAAGTATTTCATAAATTGATAAAAATTACGATCTGTTCAATAGTTTATCTTTATAATGTAAACACTGGGAAAAAGTGGGAGGGAAGTGGGTGGAGTTTGAGCCCGACCGGTGTGACTGCATCCTCAATAAAGCACTACACTCTGGGTAACTTGGAAAACTGCAACCAAGCAACAAGCGAGCGTCCAGACCTGTTCTACGGCCGTGCACAGGAGCTATAATGTACGAGTACTCTTTTCTGCCATGTTAACTTGTTCGTTACCTTACATAATTGGTCTGTAAGAATATGTAAAGTCATCACACTTAAGAAACAATTAGGAATTAATTATTGTTATTGTTATTATAATTATTATTATTATTGGTTAATATTGTCCGGACATAGTCGTCAAAACTTTAGCGGTAGCAATTTATTATCAACTTTTGTAGATATCGTGTTTTGGTACAAGTTTGTGATTCTATTAAAATTATTTATTTTCAAATATTCGTCTTGGAATAAATTTATTATTTTAACTATTCATATTGTAAACCACATAATAACAACCTGTTTATTCACAAATATTGACTCACTGATTGAAATTACAATAAACCTAATGCTATACTTTTTGCTCTGGTGACATGCCTAACTGACAGATTCGTTTCAATAAAATTGCGGTGTGGTAGTCACATGGCATTTCGCACACGGCAAAGTTATTGTTAAGTTTGGCGGAAGTATACATGGTTGGTCTGGAAAAAGATCCAAGCTAGAAGCAGGACTTACAAAAAGTATCAGTTACATTACGGCGTGTAGGCCCTACAGTAGAATACTACACACACAAAATATGTTATTGAAACGACACTGTTTAATCCAACTGTTACTAATAATTGTCATGAAAATGACTGGACTTAAAAACATAAGTTACATGTTTATGGTAAAAGTTAAGTAACTGTTCCAAAATTGTAGATTTTTTTTTTTCGTTGACGCACACATCTCAAAAGTAAATGGGCGTATGTACACAGATTCTACGAAACAATATAACCATAACTGACTTGTGTAATTTTCGTGCAAACAGACGAATTTTATCTCAGACACAACAGAGAAATTGCACGTACACGTGTATCTCAAGCCCACACACGTGTTTATATTGACTTGACACTCGTGTTCTGGCACGAGGTCAACACACGACCTTGCCAACAATATATGAAGTGGTCAGTCAGGTCCATGGTCGGAACCTGTCCCTGATCACCAGCAGATGTGCACATTTACAACGAGCAGATAAACAAGCAATTACGTTCTTACATTCAGTACTCTCAATACTCTCATGCCACGCTGGTTCACATCTCACAGCTAACCGTATTGCAATATACTCTCAATACTCTCATGCCACGCTGGTTCACATCTCACAGCTAACCGTATTGCAATATACTCTCAATACTCTCATGCCACGCTGGTTCACATCTCACAGCTAACCGTATTGCAATAGCTGTTGAAATCAAGACATCACATTGAAAACTAAGACCTTCGTGTCGTAGTTGGTTGCGAACTTACGGTGTAGATTTGTGTTCGAATTCTGTGCAAGTCATGGATGTGAAAATAGTTCCTATGCGATGCAACAATTGTTGCCTCATCTTTACCATTACCAGCGTAACAATACAATGTAAACATTCATAATATAATTACAATGAGAAGCAAAATCAGCCCGTTATTTCCATGGACTTGCAGACATTCCATGGTTGAATTTGTGACTGCGATAAATCAAACATTTAACACAATTCTCTTTCAAACATGGCGATATAAATGTACAATTTTGGGCACGTAACAAGTAAAATATTTAAATATATACGTTACAAATACAAAGTAGTACTCCCTCATATGCAAGGAATATGTATTTATAGTTGTATAAACTATATAATTACCACAATGTTATAACACCAATGTAAATTCCCCTAACTGGAATGGGAAAATAATTATTCGTATACATAACACGATTCTACGGCACAAAAAACGTTCGCACACATGACAGTAATATTTCACGAATAATAATACAGAATAACTCATGATAAACGCGAAAATTCCTGCTTATCTTGTAAACAAAAGTTTTATTGAATGTTTGGATAGTGTTAGAGGAATGTACTTACTCCGTGCGGCCTAGTTAGTGCACTGAGACAATGTTAGGTAATAAAGTAATTCAAGTGTTACAGGACTGGGAAAATATGACAAGAAACAAGGAGGATTGTTACTACTGAAGATATTTAGGATGTTATGGTGCCACAATAAACATATAGATCTTATATATGATACAGCAACTAAACATTTAAAACGGAATGGTTAAATTAAAATGAAAATACGCGAGCAAAAAAGTTATGTGCACCATGTAATTTAAAGCATAAAATCATTACAACGATAGATTTTATAAACTTTCAAATACCATTAGTTGATTGAGACGAGTATATCAAATATTTCTTGAGTATTAGTACTACCATTTCTTTTCAATTGATGCATTACAGTAATAACTTCTGAATTTTAAAATTCTGACCTAATTCGATGAAATTTCCTAAAGCCATATTAGGCCTAACAGAATTATGCAGGTTGAGCCCAGATCTACAACACTAATAACTTATTATTTAAAGCGAATATTACACTATCTTACTTGCAAATTATATTAAACAAATTTATAGTAGTTCCACTCATTCAGCAAGCCGAAGCATAGGAATTAGTACAGAAGACAAACAACTCGCTAGGGTACAATCAAAACTCTCAACAGCAGAGCAAAACATAAAGCTGCGACGGAGATTCACTCTAAAACAAAGAACAAAGACTAGGGTTTGTGAGTTTCCTGCATAATTGCAGATGTCTTAAAACTCAGCGTCCATCATTCACACTGGTAGCTAATGAAGCATCAGCGAGATCACACGAACACCTCAAGTATCAAAGACGCGTAGCCAATGCCACAAATCAGTGACACCGCTGCAGAATACAAATACAATACAAATATTACAACATTATAATTTAAGGAACGTTCATTAACTTTACTTTGTTTGGAGACTTACCAGAAGACGGCGAGACACGCAAATACTTTACAATAATATGAAAATTACTTGCAAGCAATACCAAGCGAGGTTTAAAATAATTGCGTGAAAAAGAAAAAAAGCTACATTGACCTCATTCTTACCTAGAGCGAGTCACAATTATTCTAACCAAAACTATTTCTTTGTTACAACTTACATATTAGAATTTAATATATTCACCTTTCATTAAAATAAGTAAACACTTTATATAGGTTATTAACAATTTGAGGTAAATAAAGTCAATTTGTTGACACAAAAGCATTTTTCAATAGATAAGGTCTGTTCTTGAAGAAAATTATGTGCACACCAAAATTGGCACAATAAATATTACCGTTATCGTTAAAAAAAACCTTACATACAAGTATACTAACACAATACAACACTGATGATAAATGTAATGGTTCGATTCCCACTGCTGTCAAAAATCTAAACATTATTAATTATTTCTATGTAAATATGTGCATTAATGAATACAGTACTGTTGTAATACGTTGATAATTTCGTATTTGTTTACTGATAGGGGACGTTCCCATATGCTTGTCATGTAGAGCCTATAATTACTGCAGAAGTGTGAAACTATTTATCCCTTAGGTTAGCGACATTTATATGTTAGCGTATTTTCTCTTTTGCATGTGACGGAATATTACATATTATTCAGTGTATATGACATAACTTATTACATATATTCAACTGTTCTGTTCACTGGCATTCCCACAATACAAGCGAGACACTTAAGTTTGTTAACTTACTATAGAGTATCATTGACAGCTATAGCTCACACACGCTGCTCTGTCTAGAGAATACAGCTTGCGTCATGGCAGCCGATATAACAGATACCGCGACGTCTGGGACGTAATGATCCGCTGCAGACTTCCTTCGTACACTGCCAGCTGAACTGGACAATGTATGTACATACAACATCCTGCAGCTGTATTCCGTAACTCCTTTCCTGTGAGATACCGATCGCTATTAGCTGCTATCACTGTTAAAAAATATAATTCTGTAATGCCCAAAGTTCTTTACAATTTCCTCATGTAGCCTAAATTCATAGAAGTAAGCGACATTTAAGGGGAAAATGTCGTCATGTCGAAGGGACGAGACCCCTTGTTGACGTGTCGAATCGTTCCACACAGGTGTGAACTATTAACGCATTTCCTATATTCCTTTACAAACGACTCCTTTATCAGATATATCTGTGTTCCGTGCCTCTCTTCTTCACGCTTCCCTGGTTAGCTAGAGCGGTCGGTAATATCAACATGTAACTGTAGATGTTGGGTCGCCATTTTCCATTGCTGTTACAGAGTCACGCCCTCGGTATGCTGCCCTCGGTACAAACTGCGCATTTCGTTTACAGATCTTTACCGTAACTTTTAGTTTCGCAAGTAACGAGTTACAGAATGCAGTTGCAGGCGAACGAATTAACTAGTTCCACGTGTTAAACACAACGATCAACGCCTCAGTACATTTCGCAGACTGACAGTTGAGCTGGACAATGTGTTCTGTATACTGTGTCATCGAGGATGAAATAACAACTACCACGTCTAGAACACAACGATCTACAGTCATGTTTAAGCTTTTAGAGTATATTTGTAGGGTTTTGTAAAAAAAATTAAAAAATAATTTTTGTTCAGGTATGATCTATTTGAACGGTGGTTATTACTTCAAATTGCTTTTGAAAAATTTTTATTAATATTTTGTTATACATGTTATGTTTATTAAATAGGTGTGCTTTATAGTTTTGTTGCACAACATCGAGATGGTTTTCAGTTTGTTCTATACATTTAGAACGGTAAGTGTGATTTCTGAAAGGTTTAGAGAGAGAGAGAGAGAGAGAGAGAGAGAGAGAGAGAGAGAGAGAGAGAGAGAGAGAGAGACGTGTGTAGGAATTTGCACTACAAAGTGGTTTTTATTATTGCTTTCTGGACGCAACTGGATTACAGAAGGCCTGGATTGGTCAAGAGCGGTGGCGTGATATGGCTGACTAGTTAGGAGCTGGAGAGTGATTTCGGGATTTTCAAGGGGAAGGCCAGTGTCTTCTTCCGAGCGCCAGTCTTGTTAACGTTGATGAACAAGGCGAGTATGTGTCACGTCCGGGTTATGATAGTTTCAATGGTTCGTTGTTTCCGCGGCAGTTTTGGTGCAGTAAGAAATCTTTGTATTACTAAAATAATATCGGAAAAGGAAGAAACAGAGACGTGCAATGTTCGCTTGACAGACTTGTTATTCTTTGTAACGGACACCGAGATTATTTATTTGGTATGAAGGCATTCTTATATCTACTTTCCACCGTGTTTTGGCGGGAATTGCCTTCAGCATTGCTAAGCTGGAACGTGACATTTGGCTGCCCAGCCGAGGGGCGAATAACAAATAAAGTTATAAACGGAATATTTTAGTTGTCGTGGAATGTGACCTAACGTTGTCGGGTCGCGACTCGCGAGGCGAACGATGAGAATAAATTACAATAAATGTCCGTCGCTCTGGAAGCATTTTCCGCTCTAAAAAAAACTGTAGTTGGTATTTGAGAAGCTATGACGTAACAGCAACATATAATACAATGGAAGGAACGACGCACGCAGTAGCAACAAGATGGCGGCATGCAGTTTGAATGTTCTAGTAGTTCACGACATTGCAGTGTCGGCGGCAACACGGTGATAGTAGAGGAAGACAAAAGAAAACCAAGGAAATGCGTCAATTTTCAAACTGCATTAGTACTGTAATTAATTTTTGTAGTTGTTGGTGTTGGTTTGCAGTTAAAATTCATGCAGTTGCCTAGTGAAGGTTTCTCGAAAAGTTAACATAATTTTTTCGTAAGCGTAATATTTTTTCTGTTGATTTTATTTTTTTGTAGCAATTAAAATTCTGCCATGTATAAGGCAGAGTTTGATCAGTTGAACAATACTCCGGTAGGATTTCCGTTTCGGAAATTGTACGTTTTGTAGAAAATCAAGTAAATAGCATGTTTTAACAGTGTAATGAAAACGGTCTAATTCATTCTGAGGCAACTAAGAAAATATTCTGATGTTGTTAGTTTACTGAAAGAACTACAACAGGAAATAAAAAATGACATAAGAGTACAAACTTAATAATACCCGCCACAATTTGACGCCCAGACAGAAAATTTAAGGGTGCAGTTAGGTGCACAGTGTGAAATACGACATGTAGAAATTGAATTAAAATTGAAACACCTAGAAACTAATACAGCAAAAAAAAAAAAAAACACAACAAGCATTAGTGAACAAAATCGTGTAGAACCACATGCCGTGAATACAATACAAAAACAATTTGAGCAAGTTCGTAGTGAGGTTTGCAAGAGTGGAAAGGGAAAGTAGAGAACAACAGGAATAATTTGAGATGGATAGAATAGCTTCAAAAAGGTAAACACAGGAGATAGGTGAGTTGAAGAGACACTCTTAGCAAATAACTTCAGAATATTAACGTGAAGTTTGAATCAAGTTATGAGAAAACAACAACCGTGGAGGATTTTGTGCGCAAAATCGTGGATCAGACAAACAATTAGAACAACAATGGGATCAGAAAGTAGATAATATACAAACCAAAATGACCCTAGATATGAGGCGTGGCAATGGCTGTGGGGTCGGAGAACAACCGCTATATTGGAACAGACAGAATGGGATAAATAAAGATAGTGTTCAGGTCTTTGAAAAAATTGTGCCAAAGTTTTGTATAAATGAGAGGAGTATTCACGTTATGCAGTTCACGCACAAGTGTGATAGGGCTATGAAGCAAATGGAGTGTTCTGAAGAGCACAAGTTAAATTGGCATACATCTCGCTTGGAAGGGTATGCGAAGCAGTGTGCAACAAATTGAGAACATTTGTGATCAGTGCATTTGGCTGCTAGTACAACCTTATTGTAAAAGTACATGGGCACCATTTAACACAACGAATTTTTACAATATTGGTTTACTGGCAAATACACAATGCGGGCAAGGCCAATGACAGAGTATTTGCAGAATATACATATACAGGCCAATTTCCTTGACAGACCTTTGCCAGGGGAGAGGTTATTGACCAATATAGTCCACCATGTTCCAGCACGACTTCAAGATAGTGTACACTGGGTTCGAGGGCAACTGGGGTTAATGAAATCTTAACATTACTAGAGGCTTTCGATAGACGAGATATGTGGGAAGGAAGGTTTAGATACCGAAATTATGATATTAAACCACCCCGGAAGTATCAGGACAAAATGGAGGCTCATGCCCAGGAGAATGGCTATGATAACAAAGATTGGAGAGAGCCTCATTTCATGGTACAGGACGTGGATGTTTGCAGAATACCCAGTTTAGAAGGGAGGCAGACGGTAGTCATATAAGACACGAGAAAGGTCATTGGAACAGAGATCACAGAACTTACCAAAGGGAGGCAGACGGTAGTCATATAAGACACGAGAAATGTCATTGGAACAGAGATCACAGAACTTACCAGAGGAAGGCAGACGGTAGCCATATAAGACACGAGAAATGTCATTGGAACAGAGATCACAGAACTTACCAGAGGAAGGCAGACGATAGTCATATAAGACACGAGAAATGTCATTGGAACACAGATCACAGATCTTACCAGAGGAAGGCAGACGGCCAGGGCTTCCAAGAAATAAATGATCAACCCAACAGTGTGTCTGGCCAGTCTCTGAACAAGACAGTGGGGGAGTTGCAGTCCAGAACTCGCTCCTATAGTCATAAATGGGCAGAAGATTCATCTGGACAGAATAGTGAAGTCACAAGTGATAGGGGCAGCAGAGCATGTAAGGTAACAACACCACATTTTGAACACACTGGTTCAGAATTACTTGCGGAGGAATGGGAAAAATCCCATATAGTAATTCAAGTGATAAGGGAAGTCCAGTTAGTAAGGGAACCAAAACTGGAGAACAGGAAGTGATCTAACATTTTCTTATTGATTCTGGTAGTGAGGTAACAGTTGTGTCTGAATAGTGTGAGAGAAATATCAAATACGTTACAAACATTTATTTTCCTAATATTGCTGTCTTAAATGTAACAAGTATAGGTGCGACGGGGGTAAGAAACAAAAATGTAAGAAAACAAGTGTTAATAGAAATACATTTTGGAGGACAAGTTATTGGATATGATTTTTGGTTGTAAAAGGTATGAGTGTCGAGGCAATGATAGGGTCCGATTCGTTGAAACAAACTCAGGCAGCAATAAATTATGCGGAACATATGTTACATTCCCAGACAGAAGGAAGAGAATTAAGTTTTGTGAGGAACGGGAAAAAAAGGGGGGGGGTGAAAAACTATTACAACTAAGAATACTAGAAGGCAACTATGAAGAACGGAACAGCCACCAAGTGATAGTGATAGAAAAACTCGAAAAAATTGATGAGGAAAGGGAATAATTTCACTAAGTAAATACAGGTGTAGATGTTATCCCGAGAATGGCCGAGGAAGCAACCAGGTTCTCAGTGAAGAAAGAGATGTGTTTTCAGATATCCTTGGACTAAACAAAAAATACCAATGCTAGCTGATTGTAAAGGCGCATAAACCGTTCGCTGTAAAACCATACCCAACTCTATATTCTATTTGCCCCGCAGTTAATCAGGAGCTAAATAAAATAATGGATTGTCAGGTAATTGAGAGTAAATCAGCAGAATATTCTAACACTTTGGGTGGTGGTTAAGAAAAAGGTTGGAGGTTTACGCGTATGTCTTGATGCGAGGAAATTTAACAGAATATTGGCTACCGATAGTCTTATGGAGGAATTACAGCAAAAGTTCGAAGTATGCTAATAATTTTTGAAAATCGACATAGTCGCATCCTATTGGCAAATTCCGTTTATGGAAGAATTGAGGAAATACACAGCTTTCACAGTTCTAGGTACATACTATTTTATGTGTATTCCTTTTGGACTGAATGTCTCAGGAGTCACTTTATTAGAAGCCTCGAAAAAGTACTAAGACCTGAAGTGTTAGTTTTATCCACTGTGTGTGTAGACGATATGTTAATCGCTTACAGTAGTTTTAGGGAACACTGCCAACAGGTTGGAGCAGTCCTCAAGAAATTGCGTGAGGGGGTCTGTCAGTGAACCTAAGTAAATCAGAATTTCTTAAGAGTGAAATTTTTTGGGCAATATTGTTACACCAGAGGGCATAAAGACTGACTTGGAGAAAGTAAAAGATATTTTAGAATATCCAGTACCTTTGAATCGAAAACAGAGCGTAAGATAGGTTTATTTATTTATTTAGACGGTATATACAAAACTTTAGAGAAATTTGTGCTCTGTTGAGGGAAGTGACAATAAAGGGAAAAGTTGACACTGGGGTGAGAGGCAACAGCAGTCACTAAAGGGATTAAAACTACAGATTGCATCAACAGTTGTGCTACACCATTTTAAGTTTTATGTAGTTTATGATGCTTCAGACAGTGCCATCGGAGCTGTTCTTGTCCAGGTTGAAAATGGTGAGCTAAAACTATAATGGTTGCGAATAGAGCACTTTATGCTGCAGAGTTAAATTATACAGTGACTAAAAAATAACTGTTGAGTTTAGTGTTTGCCACCTCTAAATGTTGAACTTTATACACGGAAAACAAACAGAATTTCGAACATAGCATAAGGCTTTGTGACATTTAGGGTCATGGAAATTGTTGCACGGGAGGACAACACGTTGGATTTTGGCATTACAGGAATATGTACCTGGAGTAACTCAAGTAGTAGCAGACGCATTGTTTCGGTGCCAGGGAAATTATAGGAGTTTAGAGAAGGAGTATTTGTCAGAATAAAAAAAAAAAACAGGAATCACTGTATTAAGGGATAATTGATAGGATGAATCAGCAGTTGCTACAGGATGAAAAAATATGCTTGAGTGATAGGTGAATTGACATCTGACTATTTTAGGAAAATTGTTTCTCAATTGCTTATTTTGCAAAAGGGTACTTTGTTCAGGCGAAGGGCGTTAGGCGAGGAACTGTGAGTTTTATGTATTCCTGAAGGACTAGCAGACGAGATGTTCGAAGAGGCTCATATTGACTATGGATATTATGGTGTAAAAACATAAGAATTCTGTTGCGAGAGAAACGTACACCGGAGAGTGACGAAATGCATTAAAAAGTGACTAATTTGTGCGCAGACGAAAGTTCCAAATCACAAATTTAAGGGTAGTATGCAACATGTTTTGGCATCTACACTGTTATAGAGGTAGTGACAGTAGATCTGTTTGGCCCAATGACAGCAGGCCAACAGGGGATGAAATAATTACTAGTGATTTTGAATGGGTTTATTAAAACATGTCAGGTTATATCCAATTCGGCATGCTACAGCAGATGCAGTAATTAAGAGAATTACAGATAGATATGTTCAGGAAGTGGGCCTGCCACAGAATATCGTATCGGATAATGGGACGCAGTTTTAAAGTAGGAAGTAACAAGTAACCTTGGAAAACGTACTGTGAGTACAGGCAGGTTACACAGCAGTACATCACCCTTCTGCAAACCATACAGAGAGGGTAGTGAGGGAATTGTGAAGGTTATTCGGGGCATTTTTCCATAAAAATTTTGGGTAGGCAAGATAGAAGAAATGCAATATCTGCTACACAATTTTCATCATGGCAGTACATGTTATACTTACATCTAATTTATTTAATTGCCTATCTCTTTCCATACTGTGAAGTGATTCCTAGATCTAATCAGCTGTTGATAGGCACCGAGCGAAACAAGTTTCATGTTTATTACTACATAGCAGTGAGCATATTGTATTTGAATATCACTCACATTTAAAGAAACATATGCAGATTGATTTGCTGTCGCATATTATCAGCATCAATCGATTCTCGTTCATTTTTGTGTAAAATAAGAATTTGTTTACATGTTCTGTTTACATTGCATTGGTATTTCCGATTCCAGTAATTTAAAGAATTAATAAAAATGAATATGTTATGTATTGATTGTAAGAGATTCAGTAGTCTCTAAATCTCATTTGTCAAGGTTTTACTAACGGATGTCATATCATTAATTATTTTGTAGCGGTTTTCATATATTTTGTCAAACGCTAGACGTCGGCTTCACAACAAAGGCACCAAACAATCTCTAATTATCCATGCTTTAAGTCTAAAATGGCAGATTTCCCTCCTCAAGTACCCATAGATAGGCCCATAGAAGAAACATTTCAGTTGGCTAACCAAAGTTTAGAGATAAAGGCGAATAAAAGGAAAGTGCAGAGTGATAGCAAGGCGGTAAGGAACTTTTATACAGTAAGGTTTTATCTTCAGCCGAGAAAATTTGATTTCGTTAGTTTATCCTTATCTATGAATGAAGGTCGGTTTGAAATTGAAGAACAGTCATTATGTACACAAGATAAATGGAGTGGATTTCCATTCATAGTTACTCAAGTCCTGGTTCAGATATGGGCAAGGAAGCACTGTCTGTGGAAATATGTATTGTTGTAACTTGTAATATGTACAAGATATGTGGGCCTACCTCAGTGAGGTAGTAACAGTTATTGTATTAAAGTAATTGTAAAGATTATAATGTAGCTATTTTACAAATGTAAAAGGCTATCTTGTAAATGAATTGGTTATTGGTTAATTAACTAACTATATTGACAGGAAAGCTGAGTTGTTTACAAAAACATGCGTATGAAAATTGTAGTCAGAAAATCTTCTGTTTTAACATTGGAGGTATTTGCAAGTGACACTTTTGTATAACTTACACAAGATGTTTTAACAGTTCAAATCTTCATTAAGTTCTGAAAAAATTGTAAGTGAAGTATATACAAAGACTGTAAAAAAGTACTTTCTGAGAAAAGGATTTAACAAATTACGTAAGATGTAAACAATTTTTAAATGTGTGTGCCCTATGTATTGACTTGTTTCAGTGAAAAAATTCACAACCTTAACCGCAGAAATAAGAATTAAGGCAATTGAACGACAAGTTGTCGTAGGCAGATAAGATATGGTGATGTCGTTACACTACAGGGCGACTATTGGGCGTTTGCATCGCTGCTAACGCCACCAGCAGTTGGGTCGTGCTACCAGCAGCGCTGCTGAGGAACGTGTTTTAGTCGCGCGGCTGGTAGCGAACCATCGAATCAAATGGAAGCTTTCACACGCGACGGCAGAATGAGCAGTTCTGCTGCCGTCCTGCTAACGCGCGCTCCTGGTGGCGATTTGGTTCATTAGCAGAGTACCCCGGCCCCAGTGTCTGGCCGCGGTCACGTCTACGGCATTGTGGACGCAGTGGAGGCTGTTAATACGCAACATGTGTGTGACAATGTAAACACGGAAGATTTTTTATCTCAGACTGAAAAAACACGAGGCCCTTTGGAACGTAAGACATCCAGACTACAGTAACAAGCAGATCAAAGTCAGTGCGTGGGAAGCTGTAATTGTGATTTTCTACCAAAACTTTCCTAATGATACTGGAGCTCAAAGAAACTATATAGGTGAGTTAACATAAATGTGTAATCTTTGAGTATACATGTGTATTTGTAAATATGTAAAAATATTTAATTATGGTATAGTGAATGATAACGCATTGAAATATTTGTATGGTACTACTCAAGAGTTTGCCGCAATAATATTTACAATGAGAGCACAGTTTTTGTAATGTGAAAAATAGACGTCAAAATTAAAGTTAAGTTTAAACATGTTAAATTACTAAGCATTATTGAAAATTTGTACACTTTACATATACATACTTGTCGAAATGGAAAATAATTATATGAAGAATACTTGAATTACTTAATCATTGAACTTAACCTATATTATACAATCACAAAAACTGTTATTTGTTATTACCTGCGACCACTGACTACTTTCTATACGAAAGTCATGTGTCATAGATCACACAAGAACATTGTATGATAGTTCATATTTTTGCCATTTCCCATTACAACTGTCCTTCGCCCATGAAAAAGTTTGCGAAAATATCACGAACGTCGTTCGCATTTTTACCATCCTGACTTGGGTTTGGTGGCAAATCACTAAGTCCCACTACATCCAATGTATCTTCAAATCTGTAGCCATCCCTGTCCCGAACAAAATTATGGAGTATACAACATACCTTAATTATCATTTCAGCTAAATCGATGTCGACATTTAAGGACCTGAGAAATATTCTCCACTTGTTGCTCAATATTATTACGTATTGTCTGGCTTGTGAAAGACGATAGTTAAAAATTTTCGTTTAACTGACAAACAGTTGCCTCCATATGGCCTCATAACAAATGTCGACAGTCCAAATGCTCCATCGCCGACTTTAACGAAAGGAACATTTTCTGGGATGTCCTTCGAAATTTGTCTTGCTGCTGGTAAACAAAGCCTATTTGCCTGAAGCATACTGTAAAAAGTGAAATTCTTATGAATACTGTTGAATCTGACGCTTTCCCAGGAGCACCGACATCTATGTAGAGAAATTTGTAATTTGCGTCACATATTGCCAACAAAAGGAAAGAGAAAAAGTTCTTATAATTATAGTTTAAAGAGTCACTATCAGTTGGCTTAATAAGTCTCACATGCTTTCCATCGACAGCTGCAACACAATTTGGAAAGTTAGCTCGCTGTTCAAACTTGATAGCACTTTCCAAAAGAAGTTCTTCTGTTAGGAGCGGGAAGCATTCCTTTCTCACTCTTGACCAAATTGCGGAACAAACCTCACGTACTACTTCAGATATAGTAGAATTTCCTATACGGTAATCAATATGTAGATCTGACATCGAGCAACCACATCCCAAATATCTGGAAAGAAACATAGTACATAAATCATATTTCTTAATTACAAAGTATTTACGCAAGTAAATATAAAAACAAAACATAAATAATCTTCATTTCCAGCACTTAGATAAATTAATTTTATTTGAATTTATAATTTATATATTTAAACATGCAAAAGCAGTGAAATTAGTATACTCTGTTTCACATGATGATGATGTGTTAACATTTTTAAGTGTTTGTTACAAATGCATGGTTTTTGTGGGAACCGTGCCACGTTTGTACAATACATATATTCCGTAAACAAATATACTTATTACTATGGACAGTTTCGTTTTCTCAGTGATACCATTATAATTCGGACATGTGAATGATCATCCCTAGGTGACCATGTTTGGAATTGAAACCTTTGTCACCCTCCTTTTCTACTCCCTAGGGGGAATTACAATCTACACATCATGTCACTGTGGATCCTCCCAAATGTTATGTTAAGGGCAAGGGTTCCTATTTATGCTATTTTTGAGTTTTATTTTTTAAATCCTTAACGGGAGCAGATATCGGAAAACCGATTCGTAAAAATGTTGTCAATGGTGTGTACTGTGAAGCCTGAATTTTAGAAACAAAAATGTATATAGTTTTGGCTAATTATCGACTTAATTAAATATTATTGAAGTTGACAGCATAAATTATGAAAATTATTATTCTGAAACTATTAGGGTCCTACATATCAAAAACCATTTCCAAAAAAGTTTACAGTTCAGTTTTTTGATATCTGCTCCCTTTCCGGATTTAAAAAATAAAACTCGCAATTTTGCATAAATAGGAACCCGTGGCCTTAAGTTTAAGACGCCCGTCTACCTGGCGCGCAAATGCGTTTCAGTGTTTGAGTGTGTAAAATAACTGCGTCACCGCTTTGAGTCCCATAGTAAATGCGTGACTGCGAGAAGCGTGCGCGCCAATCCTAGATTGCAGCATAGCGGCGATGGGGAACTTTATGTGCGTATTTATATCGCTGTTACGCTCCCTTGTTTCTGGGCTTCGAATGCGGCAAAAGGTTCAGGTAGACGGCAACCTTATGGCCAGTCTGAACATGCTAATTGTAATAAAATTAGCTTTACAAATATTTGTCACACTATGAGTGAGACATGAGAGTGATGAAAATCACAATTAGTGCCTAAAAAATCCATTTTGTTACAGCTGCAGCATTTCAAAAGAAATGGAAGCATTTGCGAGACTCCTACACAAGGGAAAAAGCATAGAAAAAAACAAGAAACCAAAATCTGGTGCAGCTGCTTCTTACCGCAAGCAGTACATTCTCTTTGAGCAGCTGAAACTCTTGGAGGTGACTACCAGGGTGACAAGTGGAAGTACTAAGGGAAGTTCTGGTAAGGAAGCTGAAGAAGACGAACCGAACCACAACGCAGTTTCAGTAGATGCTGTTTTACCATCCCAAGCAGCAAAACGACGAGGAAAATCTGATAAAGAAGCGGAAGGAAACGATCAGTTACTGCAACATTTGAAGGCAAGATATGTCTCAAAACAAACTGAAAAACCAGATGATGACAAACTTTTCTTACTGTTTCTGTACTCTGATCTGAAGAAAATCCCAGACCATATGAAACTCTATGTAAAAGGACAACTTATCAATGTCTTATCTGCAGCGCGACAGACTTCTTTCGTTCCTAACGTAAACATCAGTCAATATCCCCATGCCAACCAATCATATACTCAAATGTTTCATCAAGATATTCATAACCAACCAAATTCTTTTCAGTGTGTCTCCACAAATCGGTTTGAATTTCATAACCGGCAACCATTCTCCCCGCTACCCAATTCAAGTAATCTCCCAGGAATTCATACGAGCGAAGCCTACCAGAATCAACATACAGCTCATCATGTTGAAGAAAACCACACACAGCCCTTAACTGATAACCGTGTCCAGAGCCCAGATGAGAGCAGTCAGTTATCAACCGAGTTAGATTTCTCTTACCCATTATCGTCGCCAAACCAGCAGCCGTAAAAGTTGAAATTAAAACTGTCACGAGAATATCACTTATACTGCTTTATGACAGTATAATGTATTTTGCTACTATTGAATCTGTCGTATGTCATGTTGCAAAATGTAAAAACTAGTATAATATTACAATTAGTGCTCATAAATGGAATACTTATAGCTTTTTCATGCATTGCAAAACAATATAGTACTGTCCAGTGTGCAAACAGAACAACAAATGTAGTGAATTATACATAATTTTGTGTCTCACAGCTAAAATTTATTTTCTGTTGTGTGCCTGAAAACGAACTGCAAAAAAGTTTACATAGGGTCATATCATTAATGTTTATATCGCTGCTTTCGTGTGGTAATGGTAGACACACAATGTTTTTATTTGCAGCCTGTGAACTGTATCATAAGTATCAACATTTCGCATTAAATTAATTTATTCACTTGGAGACAGTAATTTTAAGAAGTATTATTACCTAATTTCAGTAAAGCGTATAAAAAACGCTTCTTCCTTATTGGTTACCCAAACTTAAAGCTTAATTTAAATAAAATGTTACCTGCAAGTTAAAGCAAGCTTCTCGTCTGGGGGAATAGCTTGTCTCATTGTTGTGTTGTTTCTTGTGATGTCACACTCAATTTTCGATAGAAGTTCATCGAACGTATTTTTTCACATTTGAAAATTTAGGAAAAATTTCTCGTCGTCGTTTCGCAGGTCGTCGTATAGTGTATGGAAAATACCTTCGTCTATTCTTTCCTTCAACAAGGGATGGACCCAAAACCTCATATTCTTCCCTTTTCTTCTTTTCTTCTGTCTTTTCTCTAACAAGAGTAGCAACAATAAATCACCTTCTCCTTCGGAATCCATATTTGAACTGAACTCAGTAGTCGCGTAGAGCAGTTCGAAGGTCGCACTGCAGCAGAACTGCAGCCGCTTGTTGTTGGACGTCTGCTCAGCTGCAGCCCAACTGCTTAGCGGTGCTGGTAAGCCGTCGTGTGAAAAGGCCCTTATTGTCTCCCGTCGGTCTTTTATTTTTGAATATGTTAAGTCTTATATAAGCAGTGTCTAAAATAAATACTGGTATCCGGACTCTTAAATTACCTATTTCTAACTGCAAAATCCCTCACCCCTCCTGGCGTGGCTAAGTGAGGGAATTGGACGGAACTGCAGAGAGAGAAGCAACAAGCACATACGACCTCCATCTTGACTCTCCAATGTTCAGCCTGCAGCTGTTGAGACGAAGGTGGACACTCACAATGATACACGAAACCATATTGCCATTCATTACTCTGATTAACATTCGTCATGTTGACGATACCGAACAACCCTATTGTACTTCCCTACAAACTGTGTAGGTTACCCAAACACAGCAATATCCGATGTGGAACATTACAAGTGTTCACAGTATTGTAATATTAAGCATCTACTGTGTTGACATTTTTGTGCATCCTAAATGAAGCCACTCTATGACGCCAAAACTTTTGTATGCAGAAGATGAGTTAGTAAACACTGCGTGAGGATATTCTTTAAGAGAAGTGATGACAACTGAACGAGTGCAGCAGCACTAGTATTTTGTATGATACGAGGTCGTGGAAACGTTCAGTGTTCGCACGGTGGATGATGTTTCCACTCTGCATTCACCAGAGATATCCCTTAGATATTACTGGCCTCAGTCCAACTGCTGCAGCTCCAGAGAGCTGACCACCCATGAAGACAGATTGTACTTCAGGACACATTCCAGTCGACAGCACCACATCCCTAAATAACTTTGTTATTTACCACGCGGATATACTTATGTGCATGTTCATGCATGTTTTATGTGCATGTGTATCTAAGTTAGTTGCAAGCCTACTATTCTACATACATATACATGAACGATCAATATTTTAATATTTGTATGAATATATGTAGGCCTAAGTATGCACTCGTATTTTATGTATCCACGTTTACTACACACATATGTACCAAAAAACCAGTGCACAGTGGCGGCCGGCAGTAAGTGCCCACCCAGTTGTCTATGAAGTATTTTTGTAAAATACTTCAAACATTCTTGTGTGTTTTGTAACGTAAGTACAGTTTGAAATGTTCATCTAACAGAACGCTAATATATGGAGTTTTTATCTTGTAAAGCTGCGAAGTTGCAACACTGCACTGTGCACAACAAAGCTGTGCTTTTCTCTCGTCCTCCCTTCTCGGCTATTCTGCGCATGCGCACGACAAAATGACGCCGCCTCTTATGGTAGTTTTAACATTGAAGAAGAGCACCGGTCTACTGTACTCATGCCTGTTGATCGTAGAAACTGTTACTTCTTTCTCCTATTGGTGGCAGCACCTGCTGGAGCAGCTAGTGTTACATCAGCGCAACTATAAAACACCTCACTAGATGCCAGCAGTTACACTTTATCTAATACCAGGTCAAACGAACATTCTGTGCGGAGCAGACTAGTGAGGAGGCACTGTGGTTTTAAGTGTAAAACAAATGTCAATAATAACCTTACTAGAAAATAATATTTTAACGTCAGGCGTTACGAATAACACACACACACCACGCACACATTATATATATATATATAATATATATATATATATATATATATATATATATATATATATATATATATATATATATACACCCACCCACACACACACAGTGCCCGTAACTTCGCTATGGGGTTTTGAAATTAATGCCACAGTACTTCTGAAACAAAAAAGTATTCAACAATAGTACTAAATGGGGCAATAATGCGTTAAAGGTCATTAATGTCCGTTTCAGAATAATTTTAAAAAAGAAAATTGAACCACAAAATATTTTGAGTACCCTATTCTGCCCTGTAAGTCTTTTTGACTCCCCTCCCGCCAAATAATGTTTTTCTTTTTTCAGTTGAAAAATTCGCGGACGCACACGCAACAACTCACAAAAATTTTTTAGTTTTTTTATTAAGTTTTTCCCGTTCTGCCCTACTACTCGGTTTTACCCCTACCCCCCTGCCCCCGGACCATCCTAATTCACAAAAAATAATTATAGAGCTCTTTGTAGCATACACACAACTCACGAAACTTGAATTGTTAACTACATTTTTTGGATTTCCTGTTTTGTCCTGTCTCGTTTTGCCTTATCCCCCCTAACTTTTTTAAAGAAATTTCATCGCAGTCGGATGACTGGAAAAAACCACACAGAAGACGAACAAACAAACAATAATTTAATGTCATAAGCTAAAGACCCGCTCGCGGCATTGCCCGCGTGTATTACTCGTAACAACGAGTATTTACTTCAATTGAATGCAGGGGCGTCATTTGGGTCTACAGGGGGGGGGGCATTTGCCCCCCTTCCTGGATTTGGAATTTTTGTGTATAAATATATTATTTGTATTTTTTTATGTAAATAATGCTAACTTAAGGACGTAAAACTGAAGTTTTATTATTAAAGTATATAATTTATACATGCTTAAATAATAAAAAAGATGCAACAAGGTCACTGTCGTCAGAAAACAAAATCTTGCCCCCCCCCCCTGGAAAAACCTGAAATGACGCCCTGATTGAATGACCTTTTTGAACGCCAGATTATTAGCTCAGTCATCAAGTGTTAGCATAACTAATCTGCAGGTTGAGTTTACTCTGTAGCTGGTTACGTAGCTATAGCTGCCATGTGATAATCTGTCCTTAGTCTATCCCACCCAATATTAATTAAAAACTATCCCAGGCCTTACTTATAGTCATAGCAAAACATACCTTGAATATGAGAGTATTTGGATGGTATAAGTTTACAATGTTTACAAAGATTCCGTTCCTCCCTGATCGGGCATTTGACAGTTATTTTCTCAGTACAAAACTTTGATGATTGTTTTTCCTATCAATATAAGCATCATTCTGAAACAAAAAAAAAAAAACAATTTCACTATCTGAAGTGGTTAGGTAGATATAATGAGGTAAATGAAAACCAATTTTACACATTTTCACCCATTTAGAGATCGAATTTCGCATAATCTGACCATAGCATGTTAAATATTTGTATTAGTACCCAAATGAGGTGAAACTCACGACAACCCATTGAATCAAAGTGTATTCGACGATTCATTAAAAATATATTTTAATTTCTTTATAGTCTTAATAGCCTGTGTCACACAACTTTAAACCATATTGTGCAGACAGTCCGGACTTGAACGATCGTATCAACAATATTCCATGTAAGTCATTTCTGTTTGAATAATCCAGGAGTTAAAGCATTAACAGATAGTTCTATTTTTTTTAATTTATCTGAAATTATGATTTTTAATGATAAAAATGGCGTTGAAAAACATTGTCTTACGACAATTTTAGTGTACATTTTCTCATAAGTTGAGAACTCCAAAGTAAAAAAAAATTATGGGGAGGTAGATTCATTATTAACAAGAAATTTTGCCGCTTTGTCCCCCATTGTTACAGCGGAACATTTCGAGTAATCTTTCAAGTACGAAGACGCAGCACACTTTATGTAAGCTGGCACAGTGGTCGAGCGTAGTTGTGAGACAGACAGCTAACGAACAAGGGAGGCAAAGAAATGACAATGAGTCGTGTTACATGACCTAGGCAGCCGGACAAGAGTAGAAAGAGTAAGATAACCAAGAGATAAGCACTCCTGCTGTGAGCCTTTCTGTGTGTAAATCGAGATGTTCTAAACAGTTTATTTATTTTATAACATACAGCCTCAGGCTGGTTTACAATTGGTACGTTGTTAGAAACTATTAACATTACTGAACAAATATTAATTATGAATATTACAATATTATTACAAAAAATTTGTATGAAACTTATAATTGTAAGCATTACAAGATTTTAAAGTATAATCGTAACATTAGGTTAAACTAATAATTACTAAAACTGCAATATTTTGAATAAAACAGACAAATACTAAACTAAACATAGGGGAAAATATATTAAAAATGTCAAGAGTCAAGAAAAAAATTGTACGGGCTTTCATAATCATTGTCAGTTGTAACTTGTTATGTAGCAGAAAGGACTTATATTTCTCTCTGAAAGTGTGGTGCGAAAGATTTCTTAAATCACCCGGTAGGTCATTCTAAGCCTTGCTGGCCATATATGTCAACGAATGTTTGTAAATGGACTTCGAATATAGAGATAGTTAAAAAGAATTTTTATTTCTTGTGTTGTGATTATGTACTGAGATAAAATTAATGAGTCTTTCCGATAAATACGTTGGTACCTGGGTATCTATATATATTTTTAAAATTGAGTATTCAAATAATATAATCTTCTATTTTCCAAGTTAAGCCATTTAGAATTGAAAAGTGCTTTCGTGACGTGACCTCGCTTTTTAAGGTCAAAACAATATCTCAAACCTGTGTTCTGTACCTTCTATAAACGATGTTGCTGTATTTTGCTAGTGTTAACAAACAAGCCGGCACAGTAATTAAAGACTGATAGTACTAACACATCGCACAAATATAGTTTTATTTCAGTTGTTAAATTATTATTAAGTCTATAAAGATGCTTCAAACGGAAGTAGGCCGACTGGATATTTGCTGATATTGGTTTATTCCAGGACAGGTTCTTGTCGAATATACCTCCTAAGTTTTTATAGGAATTATTTTCCGGTATTATTTCTCCGTCTTTGTGGCAGTTAATTTTCTTTAATATTATGTGTGAACCAAATAAATTTTATTTTTACGAAACATATGAAGTATGAATACGTACCAAAATTATACTTTCTATCAAAAATGTTTGTACTTGAAATTAAAGAAAAAGAAATTTACACGTCAAAACATCTGCAAGCGAGTTGGTTGAGTAATTCTATATGGTTCGTTCTCTGAGATTTTGAGCCATCCACACTTTTCAATCTTATCGCACTCGTCTCAAATAACGCAGCCCGCCATCCTGTCGACTGTGACATCCCTTCCCAGCAATGACGCGTGAAGGTCACTCACTCACAATACAACCGATGTTAAACCTGTAATAGAGCTTCTCCCTATGCATCGCACATAGCACCCCAGGCGCCGCACATATCACCTCAGGCACTGTACATAACACCGCATATAGCACCACAGTCACCGCACATAGCACCGCAAATAGCACTGCAGACACAACCATCATCATCTTCCCATCCATATCTTCCAACCACCAGAAGCACATACTCTGAAGGCATTGGAAATGTACCTCACTCTCTACACAAAACTCTACACCCCTGTGAACATATCACCATATGTACACAGCTCCACACCTAGCTACACATCAGCATCACAACTGCATACCTATCTGTCTCTTCAGTTTATACATGCTCACACTTCAAAACATGTAAACCCACTTACTCAGAGGCTACCCATGAGAAGCACATTTAGATGCGAATTACAAATAGTGGTAGTGAAACCAACAATATTTGACAAGCTGTGGCTCCAGGAATGATGCTGTAATATATCTCGCTGGACACGACTTCTCTCATGCTGACCCTTCAATAGAATGAAGGGTATGTACCTTTGCAGTGTCGAGGATCCTCCAGATATACAAACGGGGACCAATCCCTCTCTTGATGCTGGAGTCATTCTGAGATTAGGCATGATGAACTAGCAATCTCCTCTCTCTCACTTTATCCATCAGCGAAGACAGCCTCCTCCTAATCACCATCG
>PNEQ01125081.1:0-10278 GCA_003012365.1 Medauroidea extradentata
GGGGGGGGGGGGGGGAGTGGAACGGAAGCTCATGCCTTTTGTATAATAAAAATAAAAACATTTTTAAACTCTGTGTTCATTGTTCAGAGATATGACATCACACAACCACAAATTACAGACTAAAAGATGCTAGAAAATCACTAGAGCACTATCCAGCGTAGATGGAAAAAAATTGCAGTGGTGTGATTATTAATTCCTTTGCTGCGACATTAGACTATCGTTGAATCTACAAAATATTTCTAAACTGCGGCATGCGACTTTAGTCGAACACCAAATTAAATGACTATAAACCATAGTTACCAGTACATTGTTTTCTTGTTTAAAAAAAAATATACACTGTCTAAAATTTTCTATTCTGCAGCAAAAGCGTTCAGTGAATGCTATAAAGTAAATAATAATATGACATTTAAACAACAATATACAGTAAGGTTGTCCAATGGCATTTGTGACCTTCATGATATTTTCCAAGAAAAAACTTATGGTTGAGAGCCCAGGGTTTCCAACTCTTTGCACAGTGCTGCCAGAGAAATGCTGCTAACTTTCATTCCTAAATTATCACTAAAGTCCTTCACTGATTACAATGATTTTTCTTGAAATGCAAATTAAGTCACATAAATGTGCAAACAATTTACAGAGTTTTAACAGCAAATGTATCAAAAGAGCTAATTTAACAATGAACTCAAGTACATATAATGGTATACCAGGAATTATGAAATATCAGCATCTGGTATGATGTTCTGACATGAATTTTTGCTATTTTAAAAACTGTACTTCCTATTTGTTGTATTTTCCCCTCATTTCTGCTGCATGCAAAATAATTTTGTAACTGGCATTTTTTTAGTTTGGTGTACAATATTGATTTATCTATTAATTATTGTTATTAATGTAATTCCTATTAATGTAGGATACTTAAAATGTTGGGAACATTAATGTATTCTTGTGTACATAATAGGATGCAACTTTAAAATCTAGTGTACAGTAAAACCTCTTTGTAATGACCCCTCATGGTTCCCTAGATTAGGATAGTTGTAGAAAAGTGGTTGTTATAAGATTCTGACCCAATTTGACCCATTTGGAACCTCTATATGTCAAAATAGATCGTTTTTGCACTAAGTCCATGTTTAGTCATCGTAAACAATAAATAATCTTACATTTAAAGTTAGCTATAAACAAAATTTACTAACGGGTGTCTTGCAGGGAAAAAGCAATATCCAAAATAGTTAATTTGAAAGTGGTATCATCATAAAAAACAGTAAACAAAGTGCTAAGTGTAACAATTAATGAGTTAAATTCTGTTTAACATTTATGGTTTGGTTAAAACGTAACAAATTTCGTTGAAATAGTAATGTATTGTACTCGCGGGGCTTTACTTACTTGCTGTGAAGGTGTATTAGAAAGTCATGTGCTGTAGAAGCATAAAGAAAAGATTACGTGTCGTGTTGCTGCTTGTTTGTTATCGGCTGGCCGGCAGGCCGGGGCCCGGGAGGATAGACAAAGATTAGGAGGGGGAGGGAATAATGCGTGCTGGAGATGGCTGCACACCGCATGCACCGATCAATACCACAGCAGCTTTTCTCATGCGTGTCAGCCTGTTGCCCTTGCCATGCCGAGCAGTTGAGCCTGCTTGAACTTGACTAGAAAACTATCGCGGGCATGCACTGTGACTAAACGTTATCACTCAGTTAAAATATGAAAGTTACATGTTAGTGTACAAAATATTTTTTTCTGCGCCTTTTAATACAAAGAATACGTCAACATGGCCTGGCTCTATCTACTAAAAGAGTATTATTTATGAGTTAACAAGTTAATAGCAGACTTGTAGCGGTCGTACAAGCAAACGTGTTCCTCGACTTAAAACGGTGTGAGTGCTCATTAACTCAAATTCACATATGCTGCAAACGTTTAAATTTATTAAGGAGTACAGAAGAAAATAAAATCATGAAAAACTAAATGTACACTAGTGACAAAACTCACCATATAATTTCCAACAAACGTGATAAATTAGGCAGTACATTTGTTTACTAATGAACGCGGTGTTGACGAGACACTAAACAAACACACAATACAAGGAAGTCTTGACACATTAAAGGACTGAACAACCGTTACTTATTTTTTAAACATGTTCTTAATAGAGGTCTGCTTCATTTTAATAGCAACCTTTTCGATGAACTCCTTTATACGAAAAAAGTTTGCCAACATCTCCGTCACTTGCACCATATCGCCGCAGCATAAATGCATAGACATCCCCACCTTTGAGGTTGTCTCTCGTCGTGGGGATGTCTGCAGTTTCATTTCCTCCTGTGACATCTTCATTGTCGCTCAACTTCTGTTGCTGCTTTTCGACTACATCGTCGTCGTCGACGGTACCCCAGACTGCAACATCGTCATCCACTTTCACAAATTCTTCAAATGAGCAGTCTGAAGCAGTAAGCTGCCACGTTTCCTCGTCGCATGGTCAAATTACTGGAGCAGGGGGAGGCGCTGTCGAGGGGTCGGGCTGGGGCTCAGCGTCTGCAGTAGGTGTGTCGTCTGGGTCTTCAGAGTCGTCGGCAGCCACATGGATGGCAGCCTCTTCGTCAACTGGTGCGATGAAGTGGGCATGTTGAAAGCAGTTGGCAATGGCCTCTGATTTTACTGCCACCCAACTAGTGATGATCACTTCAATCGCCTTAAACATGTCGCACTTCTTCATGTCTCTGCCAAGTTGCATCTTTAACACCATGCTCTGCACAAGCATCTCTCGAAACTTGAGCTTCACGAGTTGTGTTGTGCCCTGGTCCAGGGGCTGTAGCACGCAGGTGGTATTCTTTGGCAGAAACACCAGCTGAATGTTTCTCAGGTTGTCGAGAGGAGGATGTGCGGGGCAGTTTTCGACGAAGAGAACCATTTCTCTATTGTTGACACCCATCTTCGCATCAAAACCTTGAAGCCACTGTGTAAAAAATCCGAGGTTGTCCATGATTTTTTGTTGAAGTCGTAATCATAAAGAATTACGTTGTCCTTGAAACCTCGGGAGTTTTTGGATTTCCCGATCACGAGGAGCTTCATCTTGTCGCTGCATCCATATTGCACCACAGAAGGACAGTAAGGTGCTCCTTGCTGCTCTTCGCACCCTTGCATGCATCTCCTTTCACTGCTAGGGTGCGATCTGGCATGAGATTGTAAAACTTCCCCAGCTCGGCTGTATTGTATACGTTGCACGGCCGATAGTGGCTGAGGATGTTGTGGAGCAAGGGCATCCACTCGCTTACCAATCTTTCGCTGATGATCTTGTGGCTGGCTATTCCGTGTCGCACCTTGAAACTACCCAGCCACCCATTTGAACACATGAAGTTTTCAATACCTAACACAGTGCAAATTCATTGGCTTTTTTTGTAGCATCGGCCCGCTTACAGGCATTTTTTGCGCTCTAAGTTGGCCAAACCATTCCAGCACAGCTTCCTCCAAATTGGTGTGCATTGTATGCCTTAGTTTTTTTACGCTCGCGTTGCGTCTTTCCTTCTGCACTGCACTTACGATCTCGTCCCTCATTTTTAGGTTAGTGAACAAAGTGGACTTCGCAAGCTCCGACTTCGGTTTCTGACTCGAGTCAACTTACTTGATTATTTCGTTCTTCTTCAAAAGTGACAAGCCAACTAGTTTTCCACTCATTATGAAGAAATTGACAGGTTGTCAACAGTTATTTACAGAACCAAGCTTAATAATTGTAACCAAATCGAAAGCCAAAAACACTGGATGGGTCATCAACGAAACGAAAAACAAAATAAATTACTAAATCAAATCCTGAAAACCAAAGCATAATGTCGTCAATAAACTCTAAAAAACCAAGAGAAATCCAAAAGTCGCACAAACCAAAGTCTTGATAACAAAGAAAACTGAGAGCGTAGCGTATTTAAGAGCAAGTGAGAGAACACGGCACGTGAACAAAAGCGGGTGGGTGCTGAGCTTGCCAGGTATTTATGCGAGGGGAGAGGAAGAATGTAATTTTTAATGGGGGAGGGAGGGGGGGATAAGCTGCAGCTTGCTGCGTGGAGTACACTGCTCGCCACTAGAAATGCAACACGGTGCACGAAAACGTATTTTTGGCCGATTTTTTTGAAGTTTGAAATTAAAAAAAAAAATTTTAAAACACAGTTTTTCAAAAACGGGTTGTTGTAGACAAGTGGTCGATTTAAAATGGGTCTTTATAAAGAGGTTTTACTGTATTTAAAACCATTGAGGCTTATTCAAAGGACATTCATTACCCATTGAGTGTATTATCCAGAATCTTCCGGCCGGCCTACTTATTTGTGGCCCTGCGTACCAGTGAATACCTGTAGTAACAGGCAAAGATTTTTTCAGTAGTTGATTTAGGGGTCAAATTATAATGGAGCTTGTGGAGTGATCTTTATTCTTTGGCAATGTTCGGTTTATTTATTTGTTGATATTTCATTCTGTTTACCCCAAACAAAGGGAGTGGTGACTCTGGGGTATGGAATTTGTTAGTTTTACAAACTGTTACATACAGTAATAGAATAATAAAATATCTTCTTTTTCAAGGTTGAACTTCGAAACGACGAGTGTGTGCATGTTGCCTCGCGAGTCACGGCTTGTCTTGGTGTTGTACGGTCGAACTGAGTTGCCGCCCGAGACAGATTCCAAAGAGGGCAACACCGAGCCTCGCATGTTAGAGGTGGAGCTGGGCTGGTGTGCAATTCAGTTCTTCAACTACGAGGGGTGAGTATGCGTTCCATTTGCTTTGCCATCAACTCCTATTCATATGTTTACAGTAAACAAAAGAGTTATGTTGCAGCTATCTACATAATGAAATGACAAGTAACAGTATAATAATATTGAATACGGAGGATACCAGAGAGACTGGGTGTCATACCCTGCATGCAGTGATCCCTCACAATTGTACAATACATGATAAATAAATATGCATTAGTTCTTCATCGTAGTACCATTGCTAAGTATCAACTGAAAGGAAAACACTTTTAGAATTTGGCAGTGTTTCAGTGAAACTTGCATGCATATAAATTTATCGAAATTTGTTAAAACAAGTTTGTAATGGACAACTTGACAGCAGGACTAATTTTAGTATTGTCATAACTAGGGATGTATGGGATCCCAACCTTTGGAAAAGTTCCCGAGAAAAACGTCTACCAGAAATCTTGTGTGGGATAAAGTTTTTATTGAGAAAAATTAATAAAAAAATTAATAAATAAAAATTTACATAATTGATTTTACGCCAATTATTTATCATAAAATGTCATTCACTGCACATTCTCGACACACAACACCACATACACCTAACCTACATTTATGTTCAAAAATAGAAAAAATTCTGTGAGTAACATTGGTTTCCTTATTCTAATACACTTGACATTATTTTATCCATACTCGGTTTTTATTAAATCACATCTTACTACCTATTTATAAGAACATAGAAGTGAGAAATGTAAGTATGGTACCTGAACACAGACAATTGCAGAGATAACAACTACCACCCACCATTAATATGGTGGCCATAATTACTGTTTTAAATAACACGCTAGTGAATATTATATTTGAAAAATTATTAAGATGTATTATTTGCATAATCAATTAGTGTGTTTTGCATTGAATATTTTTAAAAATAATGTATGGGTGTTTGTAAGTAAATGACACAGGGTTGATTGCAGAATCATTTGAGGAAAATATTAAGGTAAAGGGAGAACTTGAGTAAAATGTGAGAATTTTTTGTTTGCACTGCACAGTCATGAAATTAAGATATCTCAGTTAAGGGTGCTGTCTACTGCAATTTTCATCACCATGGTTTTATTTTTATATTTTTACCAGTCATATTTTCTTGTTTTAGGCACAAAATGTGACAAAAGTTTTCTCTTATAAACATTTTTATCTTGCATAGTTTTTGTGTAATGGCTCGTTAAAGCCAAAATTTACATGTTTCCATTTTAAGGATGACACTAAAACAAACTCGCTTACCGAACTGAAAAAATTCACAGTGAATAACAATGTTGTAGGCTACAAATTCAGCTATGTTAAACTACAAAATAAAATATTTTTGTATTTAAAAAAAATTGAAATTTTTTTCAAAATTCTGTTTTAAATTTCAACATTTTTATTTTAATACAAAAATTTGTATTCTTGGTTTTTATGTACTTATGTGACATTGTAGCCTGCAATGTTTTTATACACTGTGAATTTTTTTCAGTTTGGTGTGTCAGTTGGGTTTAGTTTAGTCCTTAAAACATTACATGCAAATTTTGACTTTAACTAGCCATTACGTGAAAACTATGAGAGATAAAAAAATTTCATACGAGCAAAATTTAGTCACATTTTGTGTCTAAAATAAGAAAAAAAATATCTGGTATAAATAAAAAATTAAAACATGGTGATGAAAATTGCTGCAGACTGCACCTTTAAGATGAAGTGTTACCACAATATTCGTGACTAAAATAATAAATCCTTTTGCGCTGACATGCGAATGTAGTTCAAAATGTATATTATTTTCCATTTATAAACTCCAAATTTTATTTTGATAATTTGAATGATGACTTTATTATTTATGTTTAGGGTTTTGCATAATGTGTAAAGGTGCGTGAAAATCGTAAATTGTGATAAATGCGAAATTTATGCGACATTTTGAGTTATTTGCGAAAATTTGCGAAATTACGACTCATTTATGAAAAAACCATAACTTTTGATAGGCTTCAAAGAATTGTGCATAATTGTGACTTACTATAAGCATTAACTATTTAATTTCAAGAAAATTATTGCATACATTATTACAATCATGCATTTATATAGCAATTACATGTTAATACTGTGGTTAAGTAAACTAAAATAAACATGCCATGTTAACATACGATCTTGCACATTTTTCGATGTTCATTGTTTACAAAATGGTGGCATTCAGTTACAACGAGTTGTAAAATAACTTCGTGAACAGTGTAACGGAAAGGGTAGCAGAACAATCTGTCATTTAGCCTCTTCCGCTTCCACAAACACTTCTTTTCATTCTCTGTCTTCCTCTCGAAGTTACAATTACAAGCATTCACAAAGCAGCGTCTGTTTCGCTTTACTCGTTTACGTTTGCCGTGCATTCGCATTACCTGTAAACAGTGTAGATGCTGAGAGGTTTTTCAGCAACTACAGTATAACCTTGTACTTTCAGACAGAAGAACAGTGCTGAAAGAAGAGCTTGGAAACCTGTTCAATGTTAAAATTTAATCAGTGAACCATTTTATTTATAAAGAAAACATTGTCTTGTATCTTGCACATTTGATAAGTTTTGTAAGTACTGTATGTTGTTTTTGATAGAAAATTAACTTTTTGTATATTTTCTAACTTTTTCATTAACTATGCCACAAAATGCTACTAAGCTCTTTGCAAAATACTACAAAATGCTACAAAACCAATATGAAAATGCTACAAAATAATTTTCAAATTGCTATTTTCATGTGCTTCTAATGTTGAAAAAATACAAAATGAAAATGATAAAAAGTAAAATACGTCATCAATTTTGTTTATAAAATGGTATCGTAACCATTTTGTTTGAAAACAAAAGCACCGTTAAGAAAACATTGCTTTCATATAAAAATATACAAAGAATATACAGTAAATTATGTCGTAGATACCAGTGTGATCTTTCCATTACACCGTGATTATGTTCCTCTAAATTATTACCAACAAATTCAAAATAAGAATGTTACTCTCCCCCATGTAGCATTCTAACCTCTATTTATGGCTCCGGTGATTGATTTGTAGCTTGAGAAAATATTAAGGAAGGTCTGATAACACCTTAAAAATCCTCAGTTTTTCCTTAGATTTCACTCACTTTTTGTCTCTGCAATTAAAATTTCTTACATTTCACTCACAGAGGACTTAGATTTTACTCAGTATGACTGTACAATCGGTCCACGGACTACACAATCAACCTATAAAATAATGTAAAAACTAGTATAGTACTACATCGTTACGTACCAACCTATGTGTATCGTGTCTGGTTTCTGTTCTAGTGAAACTGTATTTCATTAGTCTGTGTAAACCAAAAATTATCTACCTCAAAATCAAGCTCACGTAACCACTTACTAAGGAATTATGTTGACCAGGAATGAAGTGTACATACCAAATTTGTAACATTTGCATTGTAGAACTAACTTTAGTCATACCTGCCAATAAGCTGATTTGTGTAACAGTTTCTGTATTACGTTTCTCTGTCGAAATACTACTGATATGTGTTGTTAAGATGATTCTTGCGCACAAAAATTACAGATGAGTATGTTACGAATTAAATCCGGAATATATTTTTCTTGTTTTATGGATAAATTTTTAGGTAAAAATTTTTCAAACTTCTGTTTAATGTTTAAACAAACTTGTATTAAAACAAGTTGAGAAGCAATTTATTAGCTTTTATTTTACCCACAGTTTAGGGTGCATAACTTTCATCATTATTTAGAAGAAATCAATACTGAGAAAGTTTTTCTTTTCAAAGGTATAATGAATTTGTGTTTGTATTATTTTAAACGTTTAATTTCATCATGAATGATACCCGAAGCATCCACCAGTGCTAGTAAAATTTCAGTGCGGAAATATTACTCTAAGACATCAGATAAAAACTGTTTTAAGGAGATAGTGTTCTAATACAAGAACAAAGACTATTATTATTAATTAGTAATTTGTAATATTCAAATGTGTTATTTTTTTCTGATAACAGAGTGAGTTCGGTTTTAATGGAAGAAAGAAAAGTAAAAAAATGTCGTAATTGAATGTCCCAATTTTAATATAAACTTGCATCTACCATGTTACATATACAAAAAACAAAACACTACTGAGAATCGCCAACCTAAACTAATTACAAAAGTGCACTACAAAATATTGTCATGAATGCAATACCGACAAGACAAGACACATCCTCTAACAAAATGTTGAATGTTTGCAAATTGGTGACAGTCATAAAATTAATAACTTATTTTAGAGTACATCAATACTATGTGTCAATTATAAGTATTTTTGGTAGCTTTAGCAAAAAATAACAGTACTGTACGTAACATCACTACAGATTTCCCAACTTAGTGACAGAGAAGTACAGTACATTCATTGTATGACATTTTGAGTGATATAGCACCCTTACAGAAACTGTTAAGGATAAGTGTGAATTCTTGGAGATTAGTCTCTTGAAAAATTAATCTTATTCTTATAGTGTCTGTATCAGTATATGTATGACATTTCAAAGTAAATTGTGTAGCTTTGTCAAGAAATTAAGAATTCCATTCACAGTATCAGAAATGGATATTCTCTCCTATTCTATCCCGTTTCCTGAGGAAATTGTTTTTCCCACCCCGAAATTTCCTGACCTCAAAATTTGGTTTCTGCATGTCCCTAGTCATCATCCTTCTGCACCATGAAGTGGCTTGTGTGTGTTTGGATTCTGCCATTGTCATTTATGAAAGTGATTATAGGTGATTCGGAATAAAGTGAGCACTCGAAAAAGCCGTGATTAATTTTTATTTTCTGCCAGTTTATATCTTTCCGCTACGTGTAAACATCAACACTGCCACGTGCTTTTATTTACATAGGCTTGTACAATGTTTACATTTACGTTACACTGCTCCGATAAATTTTAGCTACAATATGTACTCATTAAATGCACGGGTGTTGAATATGTGCCATACTCAGTAATAATCTTAGTTATAAATACCTGCGAGTAAAGGTCTTATAACACTGGTTTCTCTGCGTCTACTCTTACGGCGCTATTACCGTTACGAATCTCGTAAATGCATGCACAGTATATTCGAACTTTTAAAATTAAAACCGCCACTAAAAACACGACACACGCAACTCAAGAATTCAAGTTCCGTTCAGCATACTGTAATGAAAGACGACGACGCACGTAAAGAGAAACAATAAATAACGTATTTTCTTAATGTGTGAAACAGGGAAAAAATGCTGTTTCTATTTCCAGATACTCAGGCTGGCGATCATAAAACATAACAACTTACATTACTAATGACTTCACATAATTTATCAATGATATTCATGAACAGTCACTTCTAATACTTTTGTATGTGTTTATCAGAAACCCATATTCATTACGTAACGGACAAACAATCTGAATGACGCAATTCGCCTCCAAGCGGCGAAAACCTAACTCTGATGCCATCTGTCGGTGAAATTTCAAACTACCTCTGTGGCGCGAAGCACTAGCGGCATGTGCCAACGATAATCGACTCGGTTGCGTCGCATTGTGCTGCCGCTAATTAATTAAAACTATACAGTCAGTAGGTATGTCAA
>PNEQ01125081.1:10378-24698 GCA_003012365.1 Medauroidea extradentata
GGTCGTTTGCAATTGATGTTGTTTCACTAATGCTGTATTCAAATAAGAAAATACACGGGACTACATGCAGTTATTCGCTACCAACCATACAAACAATAATGTAACTGTTGTTAATGTTGGCTTATATGCAGTAACGGCTAGTGATTTTTTTCAAAGGTTAAATCTTTAGTGCTCACTTTATTCCGAATGGCCTATAGTGTTGTCATGTTCTGTTGCTTGCTATGATGCAATTGCAAGTTGTATTTGTTAACAATAATTACAACTTTATTTACAAAAAAAAAGGACAATGTAAACTTAACTTCGTTTGGTGACTTACTGTATTTACACTCACTCACTCACACATAGCAGCACGCCTTCAAAAATGGTGATTTTATAATAGATTTCATGTAATAATATGTGCATGGTAGAAATTTACTATATGTGCAATATACCACAGAAAAATGTGTCTACGAAATTGATGATTAACATTAGAGTGGCGGTGTTTTGCTCACTTAATAATAATTGAAGCTTATTTTTCACCAACATGTCTTGTCTTAATAATACATTTGAAAATTTTTTATTTCTTCTGCACATATGCAATTTGTTAGCTGTTACTATCACATCACCTCTGGAAAAAATTAATTAAAATCAAACATGGGTACGCTATACAATTACTCGCTCAAATTAGCAAACACTCCGCCATTCGTATTGTTTGTGTGTTTGGAAATGTATTTCTTAATATCTAATACAGGTAAAAATTAATAGGTATTAATGCTGCCAAACAATTGTAGGATTTGTTTTTAATAACGAACATGGCACACCTGCTGGAGAAAACAAGGAGTTAAGCATGTGATTTCAGCAGTGCGATATGATTATGCTGCACAATGTGCATAATATCCTGTAACTATCATGCACTGTTGATTATCACACATCAGAGTTATGTTTTAGAGTGAACAATTGATACTTCTGCAACTTTTGGACATTTATTTCCAAGATATGAAAATAGAGTGTACCACTTGCTGTTTATATGTTCACAACGAGTAAATGGTGCACCTATATGCTAGCATTATTTTGTCATAAAAAAGATGGGTGCAGCATTTACATGTACGTATTTAGTTAAATTCATATTTTGTAAGTCTTTCAATGAAGGGTGCAGCAGCAGCTGTTATGTGCGATGGTGTTCATTATGCAAGTAAATTCGGTACATACTGATACTAAAAGTTAACTTGCCAAATATACACTGCATGTGGCTTTGTGATACCACTCACGTGTAATGTCGCTATGAAACTTTGAGTCACTCCTTTTTACCATGAAACTGTGTACTGTCTACAAATAAATATTTATATACGGTGCGTCCTGCCATTGTGACATCACACACAATGTGCACTGAACTTCGTCCAGTTGATGTGTAAGAATGACCAAAATTACATTGCTTGTAAACTTACACGTATGTTACCCTTAGGTGGAAAATGAAACTACCGTACATAGTTGTGTGTGCATATTTTATTTTGTAGGGGTGACAGACTTCAGTCTGCGTGTCAGTTTTGTACAAACAATAATGTATGTTTGGGATTGTTGTGCAGTGTGATGGCCCAAGGTAGCTACCTGCTGTCACTGTGGCCTGCTGCTGCAGACAAGCGACTGGGGCCTGCCCCGGCCCCTGGGACGCATCCTCATGGGGACAGCGATCCTGTACTATGTAAGTGTTCTACAAGAAAAATACAGTATGTTTAGGGAAATGTAGATCTTTCTCTGACAATTTGTGCACTACCTATCAAACGCTATGTAGTTTACTAGGCGTATGATATTAAAAGGACCCAAATTTAAGTGGAATTTTTGGATATTTATGTAACTTTTTATACTTTAATATGAAGTGTGAGTTTCTCTTGCATTTACAGCGCAATCTTTTAATCAAAGTTATTTGGGACCAAGGCCTGTTTGCATTGCCGTATTTTTTGGATTAACCACAACCATTCTTATGAAGCAGTAGTGAACAATAAATGTAGAGATTGTCATGAGCGTACCGGGCTGAAAAATGTTTATAGTCATCCGTGGTCAATCACATCATCTTTAACTGCAGTTTGAATTACGTACAGATGTATTTTGTAGACAGTATTTTCTAATGTCGTACAAAAATTCTATTGTACAGCTCATCCTCAACTACTGTGACAAGCCACTGTTCCCAAAAAAATTCGTCGTAGTTGCTTTGTTGTCGTAGTTGCAGATATACCCATCTTCAACCCCCAATAAAAATTGAAATCTTTGTTAAAGTGCATGTTTTCTCTGTGTTTGTCGTTAGCATTAATCAGGTTGTTTTTAAAATTGAGCTGACAGTTTTGTTTAGTAGGCAGATTTTTCTGAAGATATTGGTAACCTTATAAGCCTGTAAATACCCTCTTCCTGTTCCTAAAAATTTTAAGAGTAGTATATTTCAGCCTGCGTAGACTGCATTGCCTAACAAGTGTACACGTAGATCCTTCCTCATGATGTGGCAATGGCGGGTAAACAGCATATAAGATCTCGGTATGCACTAACCAGTCCAAATATTGCAGCAGTGGACAGCACCAGAACTAAGATGGAGATAATGTTTTGCTATTCTTTCAGAATGCGCTACTGTGCAGAATGCAGGTTACTCTAGCATGCACCATACAATAAAGGTAGATTACTGAAATGTAAACACAACTTGCCAGCACAAAAAATAAGGAGTTGAGTTAATGTGACATACTTTTTGGTACAGTAGTAACCAGTCGGACCAGTGTAACATATTGTAATTTTAGTGCATGCTATACATATTAATTATGTTATTGTACTGTTGTAGTGCAGTGGTTTCAATGTGTTCAGATGATTGTAGTGCATACATTTTCAAATGTTTACCATGCTAAAACCAGGGCTTCCGTCAGGAATATATAATTATTTCAGTACTTCATGCAGATGTTTTAGAAAAAAATAATCACAGAAGTATAGTAAATTGTATCGGCCATACTATAACAAATGCAGGAGTACAATCGCAAACACCCGTGTACTATGCGCACTGCTATTTTCTATAAGAAACCTGGGAAAGAAAACTATTTTCCAGTAAGATATGAAGACAAATACTGCCTTTGTTTAGTGCTGTGTATTGTGCATGTGCCCTTTGGAACTGCAACATGTGTTGATCATTTGTGGGGTCTAAAACAGAAGAGTTCAAAACTATAATAACAACTAATCCAAACTGAGTCACGCCACTTTTCACCACAGTTGTTTACTTTCAGAGCTGCATACTTGGCTGATGTATTACGGCTGCTGATAGGACATATTTTTGTTCATGCCCTTCACCCCTTTAGTTATTTACAGTACAGTAGAACCCAGATTTAACTAAATGCCACGGGACCCGAAAGTGTTTACTCTAATCGATGTTTCATTAAATTAGACTTCATATTTTTTTCACTCTCCCCCCCCCCCGCCACATCCAATAAATACGAACAGTTGAATCCTTGGGCATGTTTTATCAAAAGTCAAGATAATTTAAAAATGTTGGTTAGCTGAAAACAATAACAAAACACATTTACAGTCAACAGGTAAGCCACAGTCGTGAAAGAAAAATAAATCAACATAATAAACTTCAAAAAATTTATAATGGAATGCTCGGCGAGTGTGCGCATAGTGATTTAGGCTGCCTGCGCACCATCAACAAGTGTGATGTGGTGACTAACACTGCCAAGTCATCAATCTTTATCTCTCTTCCACCCACTGCACCAACAAAATTCAGGAAATTCCCATGAAATATGTTGAAAGAAATTACAATGAAATCTAAACTGAGGTGGAAGCTGCAGTACGGGACTATACTCCAAAACTATTTTTTTGGCATAACAAGATTGAAAGGTTTAGTTATGGAGCACAAAACAGAATAAACTTGTTGCGCCCAACACGTAAAAACCCTCATACCAACAGAATGGATCAACATTTCTCCATGCAAATTTGTAAGCATTTCGACAAAAACCTGGAGAAGCTAATAATTACTTCTTCCGAATAAGTGCCTATGGAGCTATGGATCCTTACTGCAGCTACCACCTCAATTGATAGCTCGTTAGACAACTGTAAAATAATACAGTAATTAAATACGTGTGGCGGCAGCCATTGAAGCTTGTAGGCAGACGCGCTCGTGAAACAACCATGCTCTGCGTGCTAAAATACTTTGCACTCGAGCATTTTTGTAGCATCGGAGAAACATATTATGTATTTACGTTTACTGTAATAAATTTGTTGTAAAGTGTCTGTATTAATAATATAATGACTTTTTTTTTATAAATTAGCTGGTTTTATCACAGGACGTGACAGTAAATAATCACGCTAGACACTATTGCATTCTATAGGTAGAGACAAGTGTTTTTCGCGACATGCGAAATCGCAAAATTTTAGTGAAATTTGTCACTTCTGTTTGAAATCGCGAAATTAATTAATAATGTGCGAAATTACAAAAAAATTACGCTATTTTTGATGGGTTCAGTAGTAAATTACGTCTGATTCAAGATATTGATTATACAAATAGAGAAAATCGAATCTTTGGCTGTGACTGCGAGCTTCGAGAGTATCGAAAGAGACATGAAAATGGCGTTTGTTTAGGGTATAAGTGATGCAACATGTTTATTTAACCTTGTTTTACGTGATTTCCGTTCATTTTTGTTTGAAATTCGTAGTGATATAATAGATATTATATTGTTTAAAACGACAACATTGATTAATAGAGCAAGAGCATGCTGCACTGTAGCACATTCTAACGGAGATGCAAAGCACTGTGTGTGAATTAGTTGTTGCGCTGTCTACTGCCGCACTGTGGAGTCTGGGTACCTATATGCTCGTTCACTCGCTAGCTGCTAGGATGAGGATCTAGGCGTGCACGCTTGTTGTGCAACACAATGTCACTTGCTCGGCCTCTCATGCTTATCTGAAAGTCACTCCCACAGCCAAAGTTTTCACCGAATTTCAAGAAATTTTTTTTTGTTTCTTGATGGATGTTTTAACTTGTGTACAGAAAAATAAGTATATACTGTGGCCAGTGGTAGTTTCTTTAATAGAGTTACATTACAATTTATGTTCTCTTTAATCAAAGTCGCTTAGTTATTTCATACATATTTTTGTTATTTTTTTAAGGTTCCGAACATCCTTTCATTAATTTGTTGTTTTGGTTATTCCCGAGTTCGTTACATCGGGGCTTTACTGTAGTTAATGTAAAAAATAAGTCATTTAAGAGAATGACCTCCTGTGCTGTTTGGAATTTTTTTGCTCTATTTATCAAGGTTATTTTCTCGAAAATTCTTACGTTTTCAATGATGGTAAACTAAATGAAAACAAATGCACATGATCAAAACTAGATTTATTTACAATGCAGTTTTTTCTTTTTGCTTGATACATACAAAATGCCAACTATGCAAGGGTTGGTTACTCACTCAGAACCACCAGGTGCGCTAATGCCAAGTACAACGTTCACTTTACTTCTGTGTTGTGTACACCCATGTAAGATGTGCATGCTACTATATGTAGTACTAGCAGTATGTATTTGAACATTTTTAGTGATGTAGGTGCTAGTCACGTAACAATGGCGAATCACCGGACGGTCACAAGACACAACGCAATATTTACAAAGGAGACACTGACGTGTACTCTCGTTTGCTGACATAGCTGCTGATCACAAAGAGCTCTATGTATTGGCACTATAAAGTGAGCTTTAACAAGCTAGACAGAGAAAAACACGTTTGGTGTGAGCGAAAGGGGAAGAAGAAGAGGGAGTGAGACTAGTCACCGCATGGCTTTCCTTGCTTTGGCGTTGCACAAGTGGCCTAACTCACCAGGCGTATGATGCTCATGTACGTGTTTTACTGGTAGTTTTTTGGAATTTTGTTATCAATATTTTTATTTTACAGCTGCGGCTTATTGAATTATGGTAACCACTTAAAGTGAAACTTGAGTAAGGCTTTCTCGCTAGATACATTTTCCCAGTTAATATGTTCAGTACCAGTAGTAGTAGAAGTAGTCAACTGTTTTGCCATATATTTATGCCCTATTATTTACCACATCACATTAAAAATTTATAATTACGTATAGTACATTTATTGTACTATACCTAAAGGTTTACGATGTAAACTGTAAACACAGCAAAAGAAAAAAAACAGATGTTGTAGGTAGCCAAAATCTTTTAGAAAGTGTTCTCGTGAAAAGTAAAATTTCTCGACCCTCAATAATAAACTTACCATTATCTGTAAGATTTGTTGAGTTCATAGTGCTACCGTTGGCAACACAATTTTTTACCAGAAAGAGATTCTGTAGAATAGTGTGATTTTATGTTCTTAAAGTGGTTACTGGTTACTTTATAAAATTATAAATTTGTTGTGTTGTAAATTTTACGGAATTTGTGTGTGAGTTTAACAAAGCGTTTAAAATTGAGTCCTAGCTGGAATCCTGGGTTCTCCACAACCAGCAGTACGCGAAAACACCACCTCAGGTTTCTAAATTTATATCTTCAGAAATAATTGTCCAATTTTAATAATTCAAGTTTCAAATTAAAGATTAAACCCTAACAGGAAGCTTTGAAAAATGTTATTTGTATACTAAAGCAAAAGTATATATTTTTTTGTAAAACTTTTGAAACTAATTTTTAAATTGGTTGTTTTTAATAGTAGTTCCATGAATTCTTATTTCCAAATAAAAATTTAGCAACCAAATTGGGTTTGCAAGAGATTGTAAACTTTTCTGTATGGTTGTTACAAGTATAATTATAATTGGGCAGTTTAAACTTGATTAAATTTTTTTTTCATCGGAAATTTCATTTTAAGTAAAAAGGTGTAATTTGCTCTTTTGATTAAAAGTTTTACCCGTACCAAAATGAAACGTAAGTCAACCCTAGATACTAAAAATATTTTTAACATACAGGTGGGGTTTCTACAGGTTAACTTGAATAGTTTTCTAAAAAAGCATAAACTACGAAAAATTATCGTAAATTTGGTCTAGGATGTGCTGTTTTTGCTTGATAGTGAAATGTAAAAACCCGTAATTGAATGTGGAAAGTTTCGATATTGAAGTTTTACTATGCTCAAATTGATTTAGGGTGTATGCTATTTACTACATAAAATAGTAGGCAAATATATTTGAATTTTCATTCCGATGGTGAAACATTTGCGACAGGTTCTTTACATGCATAACGTACTTTTCAAAGGAAGACCAGTAGAGGAGGAGGTTGGACGGGCCTTCTGGACTGTTTCCAGCAACGGTACTCTGGAGGGAGGTACATGATGTTACTGCAGGGCAGCGCTTCCCCTGTATATTGTCACAATGGAGATTGGGTCATAGTAAAATAAAGTTAAAGTAATACATAATTAAACAGATGTGGAGGCAGCCAGTGTCGTTGCATTGATAGTTATGTTACTCCTTGTTTGTAGCTAAAGTGTTGACTGTAAAATGAGATGTAAACTGGGCGATGAAAGTATATCTGAATTATTAAGCTATGCAAGACTACCAGGTGGAAAGCAAATAAACATCACAAGTAAATAAAACAAGCATTTGACTGAACCATAATGATAAGCAATAAAGATAAAATAAACTCTGTAATTATTAAAACAGTACTGGGGGGTATAAACACATACAGTATGTAGTTTCTTAAGTAAAATCAAAACAAACACTTTTAAAGACAGAACTTCCACCTAGTAGCCTACCTATATAACTATCTGATGTTTGATAGAGCACAACAAACTTACTGAAATAAAATAATAATTTCCGCTTGGCAAACTATCTATTGCGAGGGGTACTGAAGATAGATCCCAATACGGGTCTCATCTCCTATCTTGCACCGGGCATGTGTCACACACCAATAATTATGGTACATATTACTAAAATAAATAAAATCAAGGTACATGTTCTGCAATAAGGGGCTATCGATTAATGTTAATGGGGACTATAGTTCGACTATATAATATAAAAGAATGAATTCGAATAATTGGAGTTTATTACAAAAGATTAAAATAAAATGTTATACATAAATAAATTACATTATTGTTATTCAAAAATAGGCTACAATTTGGAAAATGTATTAAACACTTGAAACTACAAATGTGTGTTATTATGATGTGACGAACATACAGGCATTACATTAAGAAATTATACTACACAGTAAAGTGGTTTCTGGCATTACGAAACAATCCGGAGGTCATTACATTACTGTTAAACATTTAATAAACGGCTATTGTACTGACCAACAACAAATACATGCGTAAGGGAATCCACGACTATTCAACAAATACCGAACTCGAAAGCTTAAAGGGGAATTAATAATACTTAATAATAAAATAATAACAAGAAAGAATACTTATCATTTTGATGTTCCTGTCCAGTGAAGTCTCATCCATCTCAGGGCTACGAAGTCTTCTTATCCCATAGTAAATTTAAATAGGAAACGACTACCCCAAATTAAAAATAATAGTAATAAACAAAAAAAAAAAACTAACTATACTTAACTTAAACTCCTGCCATCTGGCAGCCCAAGCCCTTAGGCCGTCGCCTCACCCATCGGTGCATCGTCATGTTCACCTAAGTCCGCAGAAGTCTGACAATGACCAGTCAAAAAAGTCCTAAGAAAAAGTCTTCAAAAAGCTCTACGAAAGTCCGCCAAAACATGGCCGGCAGGTATTTATAACCACTTGTTGCGCCGTCGAGAACCTTCCATGATTTACCTTCCTGGAATGGCCAGCAGCGACCATTCCAGATTGGCGCAACATCTACCTCTCTGTCCCACAGGGCATTCACTCGTCAGTGATGTTTGACGTCACGGGCGGGGGGACTTTCCGAGAGCAGAACGACAGAAATATGCTGTAGTGCACTTCTTGCCCGTGTGTCTGCCCTACTAACAGCTGTTAATGTGGGTTAGGGGAGCGGGGTACTGTTGACAGAGGCGCATTCATTGCCCCTGAAAGGCTGCCACGTGCCGAAGGTACCAGAAGGACCCACAGCACATGACCGCCCGGCAACACCGAAACATCCATCACCACACCCCCCTCCTGCCTACAACCTAACACAATGCCATCGGCCTGCACACACTACCAGGACACTGCCCGCGAAAGGAACCTACAAGCACTGCAGTGGCAACAAATTCTGCAGGCTACCAGGAACAGTGAACTAAAAAAAACTCATGAGAGATTGTCAGAGAACACTCTAGATTTCCACGATCTTAAAATCAAAGCAATAACTTCCCGAAAACTGAATACTCTTTAAAATTACAAACCAAAATAACTTTACCACCTATTTAAAGTATGGATGGGAAGAAAAACACAAAAAATAAATAAATAAAAGCCCGAAAATTAGCGTCGTGACAATATAAAGCAGCATGCGATTCATTTCTAATTTCAAACCACCAACTTGTTCGGAGAACTGCCAAGGCCTTTTTATATGTACTCTTCGTAATTTCTCCCATCCCATTCTTCGACATGGTCATGTGTAATCAGTCAGCTGCTCTGCAGTTTTAGCTCACTACCTCTTGCACTCATCACTTATAAAACACATATCCCATTCTATTCAGTAAATTACCCACTTAGTATTAGAGTACTGTATTTGTTTGAATACACTTGGCTGTCCTGTTTTGTATAAAATATTTGTGGGATAGTGGAATGAAACATTTAACTTATAAATACACATTTCCAGTAAACTAAATCATTGAAAGAAACGAAGACATATACGGATGATGTCTGACAAGCTATATGCTTTTTTTGATGAGTATATAGTACTAGAAATTTGAGATTCTATGATTATATGTAATATACCTCTCAGAAATCATCCACCACGTTACACCAATTACTCTAAAATAGAATAGTTGCACAATTTTGGTTACTGTACCATATTCATTTTTTTTTTATAAAAAGCATTATTACACATTCGGAAGGATAGTAATATGTATATCATTATTATGGTTTGTGTTGTTTTAGCATGCTCGAAAGGAAGTTGCAAGCATATCTGTATTCTATGGGCTGGACAACATGTTTTTTTATGTAGGCAGTGAGTTACTATGATTTTAAATGTGTCCATAACCTCGATGTGGTAGGCTATACAGCAGAATAAGCATGACATTTTAAATATGTGTTCAAAATGGAAACAGTTGACTTTAAGACGTGCTGTTTACATTGTTTGCTGGATGAAGGCAGTCGTGTTTTTGGACAATCGCCTATTACAGAACTGCATTTACAAAGACATCTTCCACCAAAACATTGCTGCCTTTCAATAGCAGGCACCTTCATAAATTGCAAGCAAGCTGTTGTAAGGCTCTCATACCCATGAAGCGGCTGTGGAGACCCCATATGTGACTGTACCAAGTTGATACTCTCATATTGGTTGGTCAGCTGTCTCCCGCCACAGGATTACTTATGATACATCATCGGGGTGTACAAGAACCTGATGGTACATTTTACATACATGCGTAGTCAGTACTACTGTATAGGATGAAGTCGAAAATGAATAACAATGTGTGCAATGTCCTTCTGTAGTTTACATCCCATCATTTGAGTATTGTTGAGGGAATTTCCAAAAGTGGAGGCAGCAGAAGTATCAAACACTTCTCTTAACTTTGTTGTTGATCTATATTTCTCGTACACACAGTGATGTAGCATGTAGTAAGGAGGTTTTAATGTCTCTTCCTTCTCTAGCAGCTGCATGTGCCCAAGCTGTTTAGTATTCATTTAAATACTAGAATATTCGTTTGGGCTACTAGCTGGTAATATAATTTTCATTCCAGGTAATGCTGCCGTATTTTCCGGCGTATAAGACGAGGATTTTATGCCAAATTCAGTCATTGTAACCCTCTATCCGTCTTATATTCAAATATGTCTTGTATGACGACGCAAACTGCATTTGTTTCTTTGAGTGGTCTATATGCTGTTTTTGCGGTACAGTTATTCTGCCGTGTCTGCCGTACTTGGCAGCTGCAGTAGGGATGGTGTAGTAGGTAAGGGGTGTCTGCAATTGACCGGAGAAGCAAAGCTATTTTTAGAACAAACATCCGGTCTTTGCATGCTACATGATACACGAGGAAATATCGCATCAGTGTGGTTTTCAGAGGTGTTTTAAAGTGTCTGTCATTCGTTGTTTCTACGTCTAACTCAATGGGTAAAACAAAGAGATTTTCTTACACCGCCTGAATTCAAAAGAAAAGTTGTGAGATATGCTAAAGAAACATAAAATTCTGAAGCCGCCTACAAGTTTGATGCGAACGAGTGTAATGTGCGACACTGGCATAAAGATAATGAAAAATTGTCAATTTCAGAATCAGGAGTGAAAATAATAAGTTACTTAAACAATGTTCTCTCAAGCAACTTGCATATAGCCACACTACGTATTATTTGTGCGCACAATAAGCCAAGTGACTACTGAGCCTCAGCACGGCCGGTAAACGCACAGAACTGACAACAGCGCAGTGATTGCCCAAGCTGCCGCAGACCGGCAACACTGCATGCGTGACTCATCCCGTCAGCATTCTAACTGGCCTTGTGGCCACCTCATCCCACCCTTATCTGTAACAGCTGAGAGAGAAGGAGAGTGTATGTGTGTGCGTGTGATAGTGGAAGGAGGAAGCCAAGATGTCACCTGCCATGGCACATAAAAAAACCACCGTTCACCTCCCCCCCTTCCACTCATCTACTCTCCTCCAGTCCCCCCGCCTCCCCTCTCTCCACTGCCCACACCTCTCTCTCCTGCATTGCTGTAGCTAAGCAAGCAAGAGTGCATGCCAGCGCTGGTCATTTGAGGAATCGGCGGCGGCCCGCGCTGTGTTAATAAAGATGTCACCACTGGCAGTTAATTTTAATTCCCTACCATAGAGTAATGAAATAAAATATGGTACTACCTAATAATATTTTGTCTTATATTGCAGTGCAAATTTATTTTCTAATTTCAGTTTTGAAAAGTTGACACCGTCTTATATGACGGTTCGTCTTATACGTCTGCAAATACGGTGTATTTTTACAGCTTGACAGTAGAATCTCCTTAATTTGGTTCCTTGTCTTTTAAGTGCTGTCTCAAAACATATTGTCCTTTTGTGGCACGTTAGTGTGTTCCATGAAAATGTTTCTCACATTCTTTATCTTTAAGACTAATGTGTTTGACCTGAGGTATTCGCAGTAGTTAGTTCTATAGTATCTGGTATTTGGTTCCAGGAAATTTGTGGATGTTCAAAAACAGCGTACATATATTAAAGACACCTGAATACACTGCATAAATCATCATATGCAGTTTTTTTATATTTTTTACCACACTCAAATATTATTATATTTGTCCTAGTACAGATCATCGATATGTGGGTTATTGCTACAGCAGTAAAAAAAGGTGCCGAAGCCAAATAATTAAGCTTGTTTGACAAACCGAAGTTTGAAGAGAGAGATACAATGTTGGCTTGAGTTTCAGACCATGTCGAGCAGTAACAGATCAGCTTGGCTCTGCTTGGCTCTGCTCAAGTTTTTGACGTTTGTTACATCTCTGCTCTTCAGTACAAACCTAATGGGAGCCCACTTTTAACAGTTTGACATAGAGGTTTGTGTTAACAGTTGTTTGAAAGAACTTTAGAAGTCTGTGATATATATTTCAGGCTTGTTATTCTCAAAATTCAAATCTTCTTATCACAACTGTGACTCTTCTATAGTCATTTTTGTTACTGTAATGCATTGCTTTGCATGCTTTAAATTTTTGTTGAGCCTCGTAATTAAAATTTTATTTCTAGTTTCATCTTAAGAGGGAAGAGAACCGCTTTGTATTAATTAGGTTGCATTAACAATGTTTCACTTAGTTTATTTTTGACTGTACTACTTTATGATTAAGTTGATAATAATAACTATGTAGTTACCAAGTGATTCACATGTTGGTAACATTTGGCCGGAAATAGTGAGGTTTGTGTGTTTGATGTGACAGGGGTCGAGTTCCCCGACTATGGTGGCTGCACAGTGTTCCCCACAGCCTTAAAGAACTGCGGCCTGGCTCCAACGTGTGACTTCAATAGCCTAGACCACAATACTCAGCAGCAGCTATTAGATATTACAGAGCAAGACGCCTTCACGAGGTAACCCCTATTGCATACTACTGTGTGTGTTGTTAGAGTGTGTGAAGACATTCCATCAATTTAGATTTGCATATTACTTTCAGTTATTTTCATTGCCCTTTGTAGAAAGTAATTTAATTCAAACTACATTTTATAAGTATGCAAGGATTTGGAAGGGGGTTTGCAAATCAAGATTACTCTGCTCAAAATTATTCACAAATATTGTGTGTGATTCACATGAAATCCAGCTAACTGCTGTTGTTTTATATTTGTGTGTACTATATAGTGTATTTTGCAGTCTCCTAAGGCAAATAAATAACCCTAACTTCTGGGGGTGATTCCTCGTAAAAAAGGAAGTACTACGGGCTATGAGTCATTGCAATACTTGGTAACACAAATACTGGTAGGTTAGTACGATAACATTGTATGTAAATGCTTAAATGCTTTGACCGTAAACTGAGTATGTACATTTACACTATTTTAGTTTACATAACAGACGTGTTGGGACCTGTCAACTTTGTACTTAGGTTGTTGTTGTTATTTGTGAACTGAACTTTATTGACTGTCTCTTGTGTGACTCTTACCCGGAACTTAGCTTTGTTTTGTTTTTTTTTTTTTTCTTGCGGGCTCGACGAGGCTAGCGGGCAAGATGGCGACCTAGCCATAGTTCAAAAAACGTGTGGTGTTATCGGTGCGTACGGACGTGTTTACGCAGTGTATGTTCGACGGAACATTTTGGTCCTCCGGACCGGATATTATTCCGGATATTATTCGGTGTGTCGGGAGTTAGAAAATCGGTGCGAGTCGGACGGGAAGAAGTTGTTTACCGAGGACGCCGGGCCGTGTAGGAAGGACAAAGAAGCTAGGCTCCCGGGTGTGACAAGCAGCGACGCGGTTATTTATCAATTTGAACACGGCGCGTGTGGTATAAATAAATAATAATTGTAATATACCGTTACGAGGAATGACGACGGAAGTTAAGTAATACTTACGATTAACGGTAATTTTCGGTAGTGAACGGGTCTCGGAATCATCGTTCATGAACCGGTTCTTGGACGACGATTTTGCGATTAGTGAACGACTCAAAGTGACCCGGTCACTCTGCCTGGTGAACGACTCCTGCTTCGAGGTATTCAAAACAACAACAAGAGATGGCAGCAGCTATCATCGCGGCTGCAGAGCTGAGGCTCTCACGGGCCGAAAAACGTCTGAAAAGAGCTTCTGCATTGGCGGATAAGGCACAGTCTGATCCCACTCAGCATCCACTACTCAAGGCCACTTGTCGGGATTTGGCCCAGCTCA
>PNEQ01125082.1:0-24600 GCA_003012365.1 Medauroidea extradentata
GGACAACAAAAATTTCCAACATAATTAATATCTCTTTTAAAATTACATTTTCATGTCTGCAACAATAAAATACATATTTTGTATTGTTTCTGTTAGTAGGGGTGCATTTCACCTCAGTTTTCATCTTTTATTATACAGTAGAACCTCGTTAGTCCGTGATGCGTGATGTGTGAAGTATAAATTGTCCGCACTTGTAAATAATTAGCGTCGCGCATGCAGATAAACAAACTCTGCTAGCCGGCCAGCGGTTCCACGCTGACTGCGTGGAAGGAAGGATTAAGAATGAAGCAAGTGCGTCAAAAGAAAAGCACAAAGGGTAGAGGGAGGAATTGAATGTACGGACTAATGGCCAGGAGGGAGAGGGGGGAGGACGAAAGGGACTGGGAGGGCCGAAGCAGCCAATCTCACTGTAGCTGTGTATGTGTGGGTGGGTGCTGGAGGGAGGGGAAGTTTTCCCCTCCTCGGAAGGCCAGCCGGGAAGAGTGCTGAAAGGGGATGGGCACGGTGAAAAGGGGGGATGATCAGCTGAACCGACTGTGTGCGCAATCGGCTACTGATTGGTGTTTTGCGGCGTTGCAATTGTTCACAGTGTTCAGGTAAAAAAAAGTAGTTATTACTAGTGAATAGCATTTTGTGTACAATGAGTGGTAGGAAACGTTTTTCAGCTGACAGTGAATATCCTAGCACAAAACGGTGGCATAAAACTTTATCAATCCAAGAGAAAATTGAGGTTCTAAAAAAAACTAGATGCAGGATCGACTGCCAAACAGTTGAGTGAAATGTATGACGTTGGTATACAGACAATTTATGACATCCGTAAAAACAAACAAAGCCTTTGCAAATTTTTCTCAGAAGCCGATTCAAAGGACAACATGAACATGCGAAAAACATACACCTACTGATTGTGACTTTTCCCAAAATTGGCTTCAAAGATTTAAACACAGGCATGGCATTTCACAGTTCAGTGTGTGCGGGGAAAAACTTTCGGCCGACCAAGAAGCAGCTGATAAGTTTGTAGTTGACTTCAATAAGTTAATTTCAGATTCAAAACTGACACCTGATCAGGTATACAACGCCGACGAAAGAGCACTGTACTGGAGGTGCATGCCAAGAAATACACTTGCTACTGCTGATGGCACTTGTTCTGGAATGAAGGAATCAAAAGATTGTGTCACTGTGCTGGCATGTTTTTATGCTGCAGAAACGCACAAACTCAAGTTGTTTGTTGTTGGTAAAAGTAATAAGCCAAAAGCTCTTAAGGGAATGAAGGTGTTTCCTGTTGATTATAGAGCCAGTAAAAAGGCTTGGGTTACAATAACATTAACCACAGAATGGTTTGACATCTTTGTAAGGCAGGCACGTCAGCACTGTAACAGCGTTGGACTGGAAAAAAACTGTCAAATTCTTCTCCTCTTGGACAACTGTTCTGCACATTCATGTGCTCAGATGCTGGAGAAAGATAACGTGTCAGTACTGTACCTTCCGCCTAACTGCACGTCTCTTATCCAACCTCAAGATCAGGGCATCCTGAGATCGCTAAAATGCAAATATCGCACAGAGTTTCTGTGAAATTTTTTGAGTAATGATAATTCTGGAAAATCTGTTCTTGAAGCTGTGAAATCATACAATCTGAAAAATGTTATTTGGGCATTAGCGCGAGCATGGGACGCTATACCACTCTCAACTTTAAACAATGCGTGGCACAAGATTTGGCCATCCATTGTTTTTCACGAAAACGATTGTAGTGAAAAGGCAGAATTCAGGGGATTTAAAGTTTTGCACGAAAAAAAAAATGGTGAATGATTTGCTAGAGTATGCCAAAAGTGTTGTAAACCCAGTGGTTTACGAATTGACATCTGAAGACATCGAAGAGTGGATAGAGGTTGATAAGGATGTGCCTGTTGTTAACCATTTAACTGACAGAGAAATATTTGATATGGCAATGAACAAAGATGTTTCCGGTGACAGTGGGGAAGATGATGAAGAAGCAGTTGACAATCCAGCAGATGAAAATCTTTCCATTGACGACTGCATTGCACTCACACGTCGTCTTATTTCCAACCTTGAAAAACTAAGTTTTATCACGCCACAGTAAATTATGAATTTGTACGTGTTGCAAAGCCAGCTTATTCAAGAGAAACCGAAACACATGAAGCAGAGACGTATCACAGAAATGTTCGCGGCGATGAATGTGCCGTCATGTTCCGGTACGCCGAGAGCATGTGAACCTGTCCCTGGTGAAAATCCAACCTAGTTACCTGGCACTAGTGATATTTTGTAACATTTTATTTAGTGTTTGGTAACATTTTATGTAGCATAGTGACTTGTGTTAATTTTATAATGCATCATAATGTGCTGTGCTTTATCAAGCCAACGTAATTATGTGTTTAGCGCAAGGTGCCAAGCCACGCCACGCTCAACGAAACCAGCTGCGGAGGGCGGACTGAAACGTCTGCAGATGCTCCAGCAAAGTGGGGCGAATGTGTAGACCATTACAGAGTGAGTCAGCAAGGGGGAGGGCGAAAGTGCGTGACGACAGATAGGTCGGCCGAGATAAGAAACCAAATAGTGGTGGTGAGCGCTGTGGTTGCTTGCCGGTGTGTCAGCAGACGTAAAAAAAAAGGTACAGCCAGCCAGTGGCGCTACAGTGTTGTCACACATCAGTTATGCAACAACTGTGCAACAATATCACATGTATCTAAAAAGTAAATATACTATTTTTCTTGTGACACCTGTTTGTATGCACATTGTAACATTTTATTAATGTAATAGGCCTTAATCATTAACGTTTGTAGATACACTTTTTAAAATCCATCTGCTTCATCAGTTTTAATCACGCATCAAGGCCATTGTGAGTCAGGATATGCTACGTCACGTGACCTTGGCCTTCGTACACAGCTGCGCACGTGTCTGTCAAGCCCTTCCGGACTTTCAATTGTTAGTCCGTGAATTGCGGTAATCCGTGATTGTCTCGGCCCCGACCATCCCGGATTAACGGTGTTCTACTGTATTTATATTTGTGCCATAATTTTTTTTTTCTTATTTTAGATATAAATTTTGACTAAATCTTCCTCTTAGGAAAATTTTGTATCTCTTATAGTTTTTGCGTAATGAGTCGTAAACGTAAAAATTTGCATTTAACTGTTTTACGCATGCCACTAAAACTAACTGACATACCAAACCGAAAAAATTCATAGTGTATAACAATGTTGTAGGCTGTGATTTCACACATATAAAAACAACAAAATATATAGTTTTGTATTTTTAAAAACATTGTTGAGATTTTAAAACTTGAATTTCAAAATTCAGCATTTTTTATTAGATACAAAAATATTTTATTTTTATTTCATACATGTCAAATCTTAGCCTACAACGTTGTTATGCATAGTGAATTTTTTCGGTTTGGTATGTAAAGTTCAAATTTTGATGTACAAAAATTTCCTATGAGGAAGATTTAATCACAATTTATGCCTAAAATAAGAAAAAATATCTGGTATAAATATAAAAATAAAAAAATACGTTGAAAACTGAGGTGAACCGTGCCTGAAACTGGCATGCCATGACACGAAAACATTGCAAACATTTATTTTAAACTGTGGTAGTTCGAATTGAATTGTGCTTGCCTGATCGTCACCTTAAGACACACTGCCTGCGTAACATGGGAAATATAGACCACATAGAAAGATCTTGTATACCCCTTCACTCCAATTAAATTTTTCTCCCTACCTACAGGTACTCTCAGTGCACCTTTCATTTCTTATGCAGCCTGGCGACAGTAATGCACACACAGTAACAAACCTGACCAATAACATTGTGATTCGTACACCCCCACACTTTTCTCTTTTCCAGTTAATAGTCTTTGTGATTGCTACACCTCATTACTTTAGTAAGATAGTGTGCGTATGTGATGTTGTTGTTTAGGACTTTGGACAACAAGCTTGAAGTGCTTTTGGATTGGACAAAAATTTTGGAATGTGTTTGGATTGACTGTGGTGTTGACAACCAATTATGTTATTTATATTGGATTGTGACATCACTCACAGAATTAAAATAAGTTTTCCTTTCAATTTGTTAACTATCTATGCCCATTTCTTAAATATGGTTTTGGATTATTTCGTGCAATGAGTGGAAAAAGATGCAACACTATCACTGTGAGCCAGAAGTCCGCAAACCCTATACCCTTTGTGTATTTAATGCACCATTTATTTTCATGTCTGAATTCATAGAAAAATGTTTCATCCCGTACCATACCCAGTGCATTTTTTTTATACTGCAGTCGTGGGGCTTATGAGCTGTACATTTTGTTACCATCACGGAGAAGGAAAGCAAAATGTGGGAGGGATGTTTGCTTATCTTTTAGCCTAGACTCATAGTGTAGCAGGAAGGAGAAAGAAGACTTGTGGTGGCTGTCAATAAAGTGGAATGTGTGGGAAAATAAGAAATGTTTGGGTGGGTTTAAAAAAGTGATAGGCAGGGGCGAAGAGCTTGAATGGATGTGGAAGAGGAAGGGAATTGTTTGTACTGTCTTGTAGAGTAAGAGGGATGGATAAGATCAATGTCATTCTCCAAATGGGGGAGGGGATGGAGCCATCCAGTGCTTAGCTTGACTTCTGGGCAAACATGCATGGGAAAGTGTTTTTACTGCCTCATAGAGTGAGATGGATGAGAAGTACACATTGGGTAATTGTAAGTAATTTCAGTGGATGTGGGTGACAAGTTGTGTTCTTAGTTTTTTGGCATTTTATTGCTAAGCTTGAAATGGCTAAATTAAGCAATTACACAGCAGATTTTTAACTGAACACAGCTTCTGTAGTCCTTGGTTTCCTTTCTAGAGAAAGTTCAAATGTATGTGGTGTTTAAGAGATTTTTCAACTACACCCATGCCATCCAACCCTTTATCGATTACCACCATTAAATAGCTTGCTAACGCCATTCCAGCAGGCACCATTGGAACGTGCAGGGCACTGCGCAGCTGCCTGATTGTCGGGGGGATAAAATGAGAAAGTTAATGTGCTAAATCCAGCGCGGTACGCTATAACACAAAAACTGCCCAGTTTAATTTCAGTATCAGATGTTTTCCTTTTTGACAAGGTCATTGACTTGTTGTACGAGGGAGGTGAGAGCATGTAGCTACGAAGGCTATGCTCCTCCCTTCACAGAGCTCAGCTACTAACTTGGCACACTACACTGTTACCATTCATTGCTTGGCCGCTTGGGGGTATCTGCAGCAGCTGTATGCTTAGATATTCATAGATAATTTAATTTTGAGCAAATTCATGGAATGCATATGCACCATTGAGGATGAATGGTCACAGGGCAGATACCAATAGGGCAGTAAGCGGCCACAGTGTTGTTGATCCGTAAGAGAAGCCAGTTGCAGCCCATCCACAACCTACAACTTGACTCCTACTACAATATTGGAGCGATGAAAGCTCTTGGACTATTCTACAATAGTGCTGAACTTAGGCAATGGGAACTAACCCATCAGTACATTCAAATCTCCCGCCACCACTCTGTTACATTCATCTTCCAGTTGCTAGGTTTGCTAGTTACAGTCATCTTGTCCACCATACTTCGGTGTGTTCCCACCCTCTGCCTTAAGAAGCTGGCTTGGCCAGCAAAACATCGCGCTTGCGTTTCCGCAAGTAGAAATGTGTCATCCAGTTTTATGTATGTGTCTATCAGTGAGTACGTACCTGTTAGTACTTATGCCCATCTGTTCCTAATATTAAGTTGTAAGTAAATGGAAAGAAATGCAGCAGTTTGCTTGTAACCTGTACAAATTAACATCTATGCAGTGAAGATATAAACATTTATAAAATGTTACTGATTCACCCTTGGAAGTCGGAAGTTGTTGACTTGTCAAAGTCGTGGTCGACGTCATCAACACTGTCTGTTTTGTCGGTCGAGACAGACTTGTTGAATGTTTGTTGACATAAGGTAAATGTTAGCAATCAACATCAAAATCCTAGATGTAGCACAGCCCTTCACTTAACAAGTAGTTGCGAAGGTATGTTTAACTGCTCATGGACAGTGCATCAGTAAGATTAAAGTAGTGTATATCTCTGAAACATTAAATGATTTTAAATACTGCGTATTATTAATGACTAATTGTCACAGAAAGTTCTGCTGTATGTAAGTAATAAAATCCTTATCTTCATTGTTCTTTATAGTAATGTGCTTGAGATAAATGGGTGTATACAATTACACAGAAGTTTATTTTGATAGTGATATATTGTATTTTGCCCAGTTATTTTTTAAAATAATTCCAAGTCTAGTGTGACATATCTGTCAATGAAATATAAGAGTGTTTGGTTGTAAATAGTTATATAAACAGGAGGATGTTTGGTATGTCAGTTGAACCGGCGGGAGATAGCCCACCAGGGCCTGCAGGTGGAGGCAAATGCTACCTCTCTAATGTTACGGCTGGTAGAAATGCCTCCTCCGCCTGGCAAGTGGTTTCCTCAGGCATGCTGGCAACACCTCCTCAAGCGGCTGCTCTCTGTTACCATCCGAGTTCATGGAAAGGCTACCAAGGAGTGGATGGCTGAATTTGTGTTCTATGGAAGCCCATTAGCCAGTGTGCATCCAAAAGAACAAGGTATATGGTGTATTTACCCAGATATCAGTTTATGCAGGTGGTGTAGCTTAAGGCCGTGGGTCTCTATGCTATTTTAGTAAGTTTTATTTGTGAATCCTGAAAGGGAGCAGATATCGCAAAATCATTACATAAAAATGTTGGAAATAGTTTGTACTATGTAACTTAATTTTTTTCTAATTATAAGTTTTAATAATTTTGACTAATTATTGACTGTAAGAAAAATTTATTTTATTAAGTCTATTATTAGCCAAAGCTATAGACACTTATGTTTTGAAAAAATTGGGCTACCTAGTGGTACAAACAATTTCCAACATTTCTATGAAAGGGTGTTGCGATATCTTCTCTCTTTCAAGATTTAAAAAATTGAACTGCTAAAACAGCCTAAATATGGATCTATGGCCTTAACAATTTCTATTTAGACTTGTCTCATTTTAGTTTTCTTGGATGACATAGTTCTGAAATGGTGTATGTCCAGAACATTTAGTATGGTCATGAATTTTCTTTACAAGAATTTTCCAAAGAAGTTAGAAAAAGTCCTGTTGCCGTAGCATCTGTTAACCTAAACTTCACCTACTACAGAATCAGAGTGGTGAGAACTTTATGATTACTGAACAGTGTAGAACTAAGTAATAGCAACTGACTCACCAAGATACCACCAAATACAGACAGACCTTGCCACAACATAAGATACTGTCTTTTGCTTGTTTTAAATTTCTCGCCACACACTGGTTAGCCTTTCAGGCAGCTAAGATTTACATATTGAAACAATCCTGCTATACATTGTACTGTACTGCCACTCATTATGTACCTCAATAATTAGGCCAGATCAGTTAAGCAGTGTGGTAGTGCTTCTGTACGAAAAACAGTTATGTTCAACTTTGTGTGTGTGTGTTTGTGTGTATGTGTGTGTGAAGTGGTATGAAGTGAGTGTGAAGCAGTGCCAGAATGATATGATGGGGAAATTGGAGATCCCTGAGAAAACTTGCATACCGACATTGTCTAGGACGATTTCCACACACAAAAATTTGAGTCGACCTCACCAGGAATCAAACCTGAATTACTGTGGTGGGAGGCAAGAGCCTTAGCCATTGTACCGGTCATGGCCCTTGTGCGTCCGTGTTTTCCGTCAACAAGTACCTTGCTCTCAGTACTTGTGTTTGTTAAATTAATATTAAAGTGGTATCAATCTGCTCGGAAAGTTAACATGGTGGTATTTTTCTCTGTCTCTGGATTAAAGTGTTATCTGGTTTGTTTGCAGGTCTTCGTCGACCTGTGTATTTTCAGTATGACATGGAAACTGCAGATCAAGTGTCTAAAACAGTTGATGCTTTGCTGAGTGACTGGGCTCAGATTGTCCACTTGTACATGGTAGTTGAGGATCTTGCTGAGAACTTGAGGCTAGGTAAGTTAACATGCATATTTACTGGGTATTGCAGAATAGTTTCGAAGGTAGTGTATTCCTAGTAACTGATTACAGTACAGTTTATCCCATGTAAGAATTCTTTTTTTTTGACAGCCGATGCTACCAGTATTTATAACACGTGCCAAACACGTGGCTGAATAACGTACCATTTAAATCAACAGAATGTGATCGTACGACCTAATGAAGCAGTAATGGCTGCCCTGATCAACAAATTGGTTAACTTCCATTGCAGACATTGAAAATAGTGTGTATTATACGTGATAAAGAAGTAAGCATTTTGGAGGAAACGTAATATAACAACACTGCTCCGTATACAGCATTAGTCGGTTAACTATTTTATTCTTTTCAAATTGTGTAATTTTATAACTACTGTAATTTACAAACAGTCACACAGTTCAGTCGACCGGTAACCAAAGCACGGCCATTTGCGAGTGTGAGAAGTGACCGCGTTCATGTGTATTTGAGATTCTTATAATGTGTTACTTTAATATTCTGTGTGTATATGTAATATTTTGTAATGTAGGGATTATAAAACCCAGCCTGTAATTGCCAATGGAATCTTATGACATCCGGCAGCCAAAACAAAAAGCAGCCATTTGTGTTGTGAGTGTTTGAGCTTCTTGTGTGTTTGTGTACGTTTGAGATTCTTGTAAGGTGTTATTTTAATATTTTGTGTATATATGTAATTGTAATATTGTGCTGGGGCCCGCACTTCCTTTCACGAATTATGTGAAGATTCACCCACAATATGTATCGTTTACAAGACTTAGCAGATCGTCAGCTATGTTTTTGTGTACTGTATATTGACAGTGGCATTGTACCTACTGTATTGGTACACAACGTATTTTGACGACGCCCGAGACAGTTCAGACATTGTGAAATATCAGGAATTATTATGTTTATTCTCCGCAGCTATATTTCGAACAATTCCATGTATCCAGAAACTCTTACGTACCATATATTGCATTTGTTATAGTTTGGAATATTTTACGATGCCGTATGTAAACGTGACTTTCTTCGCCATAGATATGTTGTGGACTAAGCAGACACACAGGTGCAGACAGTGCAGCTAGCTTCGCACTACACTAGCGTGCTCCAGTGACCGTTACCAAACTTCAAGAAATTGTTTCCAAGAGTTATTACAATAATTTTCCTGTTTAATTGTGAATTTATGAAAAGAGTTTTATATGTAATTAATGTTGTACATAGCGAGTTATATAAAGTTTATATTCTGTTTTCATCATGTAATTTCAGGTTTAATGGTAATAATTATTTCATTGTAATTTAACTTGGTATAGTTGCTCCGCCATGTTGGGCAGACTATTTCTGCAATTATTTTCATGCTCGCTGCTTGTATAAATTTTTGTGTTTTCCTTGTATGTGCGTTTAGTCGGCTACCTGTAAAATGTAAGTGTTACGCTTGTCTTTCGTATTCGTAAGTGTGGAATGGTTTGTTATGCTGCAGGACTTATAATTGTTTAATGTTACGCGCCTTGTTTAGTTTCTTGTTTAATTATTTCTTGAGTTGAAGTCCTGTAGCATAATGGCCCAAGTCCTAGTGTTTCGTTCGTGTCTTGCTGTTTGTTGTTTTTCTTTTTTCTCAGTAATTCAAGGTAACTTTCGCGATCTGGTTTTTTAATGTGTAACTTCTATATTTTTTTGGTATTCATTGAGAGAGAGGGGCAGACATTTAAATTCTGTAGTTCCATAGTTTTGTTCGTATGTTTGTTAATTAATGATTGCAGGCGTTTAATTTGAAAGTTAGATTTTGACAGACAGAGAATGTACGGTAAATCATGGCAGATAAATAATAATAGTAAACTAGGGTAATTGAATATTTTACGTGCACCTTATGTGCCCGCTTCATGAGACTGTGTCAGGCTGGAGTTTGTGATTATGTGTTGGGGCGAATGTCCCCAGAGTTCTAAGTATATGTATTTAGGGTCGTGTGTCGCTACGATTTTGTGTTAGGGTTGGCTACTGAGGAATAGGACTCAGTTAGCATATGTTGTGCGAGGTAGTGTCCTATGAGGATAGGGCTAGCCAATGTTTTGTATATATTTTTGTCTTTGCTACAATCTTCTCAGGATTCTCGACTAGGGCTTCTTATGTTCCATATTGTTCACATTAAATTGATTACTTTTGCACGTCTGTCAATAGCATTTTGTAAAGTTAATGTTTAGTGTAATTTTGTAACTTTTGTACTTTCACTTTGAATGTTTTGATTTATGCGGGCTTTTTGAGTTTATACGTAACAGGTTTAAGGTTATGTTGATATTTTGTTATGTGTTTTGAATAAATCGCTGTTGCGATTGAACCCCGGATTTTACTATGTTTTCTTCGAAGTTAATTTATAGATCACCTCTTTCTTAATTGGTTGGAATACTGTGATTCATGTAGATATTACTAATTATTCACTGGTACTGCTATACTGATATTTTGAGGTTATGATGAGTTACTAGACTTGATTGGATTGAGGATTTAACCATTGCCTAAGTGTCCTTGCGAATAATAGGGAGTTGCAACCCATGTTCTTGTTCCTGTGAATTTGTTAGTTACCATCACCTTTAGTAAGGTTAGCCAATATGATGGGAGGTGATGGTACAATATATTGCAATGCAGGGATTAAAATACCCAGCTTGTAATCACCAACGACAGCGAGATACTAAGACGTGTTTCGGAAGAGGGAACTGGAAAAACGTTCAGCCTTACAGCAGCGTAGCATGTCTACAAAAACCAGTTGCTAAAAGTAGTTAATCTGTCCAAAGATAAGCGCTACAAAAAATAAAAAATATATACCTGCGTTTCATTTTAACAAAATTTGTAGGTAAACACTTACGTTCTTGTTGTAGGCCTATATATATACAGTACATGCTTTTTCAAGGTGTCGAATCAAAAAATTCTTTTTGTACGAAAAAGTCAGTGTTTAATGTTTTCTGTAGCAAATAAGTGGTACCATTTAATATCAAGTCCACATGAGATTTCGTGCCTGTCAGCTGCAAAAACGTAGCCCTTCGTTATTATCTAAAGAAAAGGCCAGAAGACCTACACCTGTGTATTTCCCAGTCAATTAAGTGTACTTATTTAATCATATGTGTTAATTAACTAAATCATTTGTTGATCTGGGCAATTTGGTTTACCCAAATTTGTTTATTATTTATGCTTTTTATTGATGTTGTGAGGCAGTCCACCCATCACTTAGGCCTTTATTATTTTATGTCTTGTTTTATTTTATTTGTTTCCTTATGTTTGATTTATTGAATTTGCTATTATCTATTTAATTATTTTCAGGTATTGTTGATAGGAGTTTGGTAAGGTATTGTTAGACATTTTATCTGTACCAGTATTGAAATTGTTGAATTTTAAAATTAATTTGGTTTGTTTAGGCTGAGGCAACTTTGTGTTTTAATTTAAATGTAATATTATCATTTGCAGCTTAACTGTTATTGTGTTATAACTTCAGTCTGGGTATATTGTTGGCTAGTTCTGTTTGATGGCACATGTGTGCGTACCAAGTTACTGGAATTGCTATACAGTATTTAGATTTTACCATTTTACTACTTTTACATCTCATTAAGTGCACGTGCGCTGCCGCTCGTTGAGTGTGCGAGAGAGACGGCGATATGTTTGTGTGGGCCAGCGTGAGCCAATGGAAGGACATGCAGTTTAAATGTATTTAAATATATGTTGTAATCTAAATTGTAATTGTGGTTTTTAAAGCAATATTTTCACTTTTCAGTTTGTTTAGAAGTATAAAGATTGTAATTTGTTAATTATATTTAATTTAGTTTTAATTTTCCTTTACGTTTTTACCTTGGTGCGGGGGGTGGCTGCTAGAGGCGCTGCAGGGAGAGAGCAAGCGTCGCAGGGTCGGTCATTTTGACTTGCTGTCTAGTCGTGGACGAAGATGGGTGTGTTGAATGGTGCGTGGGCTGTGTGGGAGCGAGGTGGCGGAGCAGCCATGTGTACTTAATAGTCTAATGTAAAAGCCTTCGTTGTTTTGTGTCGCAGAGCGGAGGGTTCGTGGTTCTGACGAGGATGGTATAAGTAAAATGTTGTGGTGTATTTTGGTCTTTTGGAACCTAGTTTGAAATCCTTGAAGTTTTTTCGGGTTGAGTTGTTCTCTCCCGGGAGTTTCAGGCTTTGACGATGATTTAAGACTATTATGATTGAAATCTAAAACTTTTGGTATGTAAAGTTGCATTTTTTAAGTTAATAAAACAGTCACGCCAACAAGCTTTAAATTCTTTGTGTAGCTTACTCCAAATATATTCTTATGGACCACGGTACAATCACAAATGGCCACTAGCAAGTAAGTATCAAACTGTTTAACGCTTGACACATTACATTTCTGGTGCCGTGACCAGGATATTTGAAGTTAACGGCAATGTAAGTATCTTCATTCGTTCAGCAATTGACTCGTCACAATGTATTATTTCCGTTTAGGTTTTTGCTATGTAGTCTACAAAAAATTTGTTAAGAAGGTTTTTTTTTTTTTGTCCTTTGCACAACTATGGTAACACTGATATTTTGAAGGTAGGCCCTACCACAAAAGGTAAGTTTTTTTTTTTTTAATGGTCTACTATTTGGAAATTAAACTGGGTCTATACTGCTTTGTGATGTGATAGTGCAGAACCAAATTGAATGCAACACGAAAAATAATAATGCTTGTATGAATAATTTTATTTATTATTTTAGTTTAAAGAGTTTTGCTTGCACTGTCATATGCTCTTGGAACATCAGTTAGTTATGTTATAACCAAATAAGCTAATTTTAGGTGTCAAGTAAAAATAATACAAAAAAAAACATTTTACCCATACATGTTTGTTTATTTTTGGTAAAGCCATAAAATGTTAGAATTTTGAGCGTACCTAGGAAAATATACAATAATTAATGTTAAATTTTTAATAATTATGTAGGCTATCCATTACTGTAATATGAAATAATTCCATTAACATTACCCATATGTCCCTACTAAGATTAATGTGCAGCCAGTATTGAAAATAAATTACATGTCTGAGATCTAAAAAATAACCATAAGAAAATCTGAACACACTTTGTATGTTATTGCAATCATATTTTCTGTTTACATGATGATTGTCAGTTGGAAAGCACATGGTGGTAAAAGGATACATAATGTTTTTGTTTGCATTGTGCTACTTTTTTTATGAGCTGTCAAATAATGGAATTCTTATACGGTATGGACTGTAGAAGCCTGTTATAAAGTTTCATAAGGAACAAAAAAATAATGTTTACTTTATTTATAAATGGGAAAAACATTATACAGTAGAACCCTCTTATAGTGTTCCCACTTATAATGTTTTCCTGGCTATAATACTACCTTCATTTGGTCCCTAAAACTGTTTTGTAATAGGAAATTACCTTCTTATAATGTTTTCCCATTTATAATGTAAACATTTTTTCAGTCCCTCGAGAAACATTATAACAGGGTTCTACTGTAATGGTAATTTCATATTCTAAAGCATTTTAGTGATCAGTTGAGAGTAATCTTATTGCCAGGAAAAAGTTATAAGTGGGATTATTATAACAGAATAATGCTGTGTATTATAAATTTGGATTAGAAGGTGTCCTTGTATGAATAATTCAGTTTCAGAAAAAAATAAAAATTATGAAGTGAATTGTGGATTAGTGTACAGCCACACATGGGGTACGGAAACAAGTCAGTGCCGTGTATTTTGGGCCAGGAGTGGACAATGGTGTGTTAGCCAACTGCTGGTTTGAGATGTGTTTCCATGTATCACTGTTAATGGTGTGCAGATTATTTATTTTAGGAAGGACAAATGCCTTTGATGGCAGAGGGGGGTAGTATTTATCTACAGGTATCACAAGGCAGCTAATTACACCTTTAGCAACATAAAATGCTGCCTGCAAGTCCAAACACTGGCAATGAAGTACTACTTTGATAAACCAGGCCCAGTCTCCTGACATAGTCGTCTATCACAAATTTGGTTTACTGGCAGTCAAGAACAGCTCAAACAGTATGGTAACCACCATCTGAACCAGGGATATTGATAAACACTGCTTAAATGAGTACAGCAGAGGTTGTGGCAACTTCAGATGGTGTGACAAAGTTGTGCAAAGCTGATTAATCTGGAGTATGTCTTCAGCAACTGCCTTGTTGGTATATGCTTTTGGTAATTCTACTTAAAAGTGGAATAAAGTATAAGGCCATTGTATCTCACACACAACAGATTTTGGATGGACACTACTGTAATTGGGTTGATGTTTTCTGCCTAAGTACAGTAGCTTCTTAGTTTCATTCATGGATAGGTAGGCTGAGAAAAATAGGACAGGACACTAAACTTTTCTTGCAGACTAGGCAATTACACTTGTGAACCTATTGAAATCATTTCTTCATTGTTAAGATTTGTTAAATATAGGTAAGTGTAAAAATTAAATGTAGCAGTTGTGTGAATATTTTAGGACTGAATTTGAAATTGGTTACAGAGTACCAAAAATATTGTAAAAGTTGTGAGCTGTACCTCATTAAAGAAATGGAAACTCAAAATCCCATTTGTTTTTTCCCACCATTTTGTAGAAAATTTTGCCCTCTTTTCAATGGTATAGGTTTTGTGAGGTTGTCTTGTGACAGAAAAAAGTTGTGCAGGATTTTCATGTTGCCTGTAAAATTGTGAAATATTATTTTTCTTAACTTTGAAGTAAATTTTGACTATGATGGTGACATTTAAACACTAATCTCAATACATCAACAGAATCAGCATGAAATTCGTAGTAGTCTACCAAATTTTCAGTTAAATTGGTGCATAATTGTGAATAGGAGGAAAAAAATTAGAAAAACTGTCTGTCTGGGTGGTTCAGTAAATATATATTTTACTACAAACAGCCCCAGCTTTGAGTGCCTGTAGGTCAGAAAGGGTTAGATTAAATGTTATAAACTTTATGTTTGTTTAAAATGATCCATAGATAAAGTACAGCAAGTTTCATCAAATTCTGAGACGGGTGGGTTCGAGGGCCTGGATTATTTGGCATGGAATGACCCTATAGCAGATTTCAAGTAGTGGTTAGGTTTGGGTTGTTGCCTACTAATGCTGCAAAGAAGTTTAAAAAAACTAATCCACTTTGTTGGATTCTCTCTGAACTGTGGAAGCTTGATGGTGGGTAACTATGGTACAGTAGTTGTCCTGAGGAACCTAAGCTTTCAATTTCCCTAGTGTGTTGTACACTGCCAATATTTCAAAATATGTGTCATCAAAATGATTAATACTATTTGTATGCTGGGTGGCATCAAACGATGCCTATTTTTGTGTCCGAAAGAATACGCCATGAGATTGCTTTTGTAACTAGCATTGTAACTAGCATAAGTCACAATACGTGGCAACAAACAGAAGCTGCAACAGTGTTCATCGCAACTCTTGTTGCAGAATTTGCGCACCATTGCAGTCAATTTTCTGCACCCTTATGACGTAGCACAGTCACGGCAGATGAGTCAAACGTAATTTGTCCAGATTGTCGAAGATTGTTTAAGTCTGCATTCAATCTCTCGACTATTAATTCAACTTAGGACGACCAGCAGTATCAACTACGTAGATTCATTTAATATGGTAAGCAAAGAAGATCGGTTTAGTCTGTCGATCAGAGACTGATGGCGGTAAAAAAACACTTTCACAGCTACGCAGAAAGTGATTCATTGCAACATTTTTTTCTCAAGCTTGTTTGCAAGCAGTTCATGGCACATAATATTGTTCTGGAGAGGCGGCCTGACCAGTGTCAGGGATTTATATAAACAACAAGTTGAATAATCGTGCGTGAAGAATTGAGGAGGGATGCTGTTGCAGTTAAATTGACACAGGATAAGCAAATGTTTCATTGATGAAACAATTCCTTATTAGACCAGGCTGAGAAACCACGTCCGACCATTACCAACGGCTAGTCTTGCATTATCCACTAAGAACACTCAGAATTGGCTCCAAGTTAAAAATGCAGCGTCCCAAAAATTTTATTTTGCACAATGTACGTAATGTACCGTACAATGAAGCACCAGTTGCACACATTCCAAACAGGGTATTTGTATTCCTTTGTAATTTGAAATATAACTCTGGTTTTTAAAATCCAAACAATTTTATGGGAAGTAGTGGCAGTTAACAGTATTGCCTTTAGAGCAGTGGTTTTTTATATTTTTGTTATGAACTTCCATAAATTTTTATGACCTTTTTCTCTCTTTGCTTACACAAAAATTCGAGGAGCAGTCACTTGGAATTATATGTCCATGAAAAATTAATTTTGCGTGTTGTATTGGGTCTATATTTGCTGTAATTCATAATGATATGTGTGAATAATTGAAGCCAATGTTTACAGAGACATCTAACCTGCCCAACATTGTAACGATCAAGTCTTACAGCTACAGTCGTCTGGTGTTGGGCTATGGTCCAGATCGTGCTGCTACCGTCACTGTACATTGGAACAGTGAAGACAAGGCATTCAAACTAATATTTGGTTAGTGAACTTCATTTATATACTTAAAATTACTGTTCGGAGCTGAGGAGAAGGCAAGGCTCAGGAATGCAGCTGGCAGTGTGGACAAGCGGAGGGCTATGTGGCCCCAACCACCACCCTGCCGCTCTGCCTTGCCTTCTCCCAGCTCCCTACTATACGTACTTTGGTTAGGTAATTTTCGTTAGGTTCACTATGTTTGCTTATGATATACTCGCAGGATCAAAATCACATAATTAAAATTATTATTGTTTTTTTTTAATTTTTTTTTCAAGTAGAATTTTTGCACAACAATTTATTTTGAAGCTTTGCTTTAGAATGAAAAATCTAAGGTTAAAAATTCTATGCAACCCTGTTACAACAATTTACAAGGGACTTGTGGTGTAAAAAGAGGGTAATGCACAGAAAATCATTGTACACAAACACAGTATAAATCATTAATTTAAATTAGTTAGCGGACATTATACAAAAAAAAATTTCCAATTTCGTAATTTTAATTTCACCATTCAATCAGTTATTCATTACATAGATGTTAATGCGCAGCAGGCTCTGTCGTTCCCTCAACTTGTCTCTGTTACCACGCCAGCATTTGGAGAACATTATAGCTTCCCACAAAATGTCCCTAGCATGTCTACTTTAGACATCCACTAGCGAAGGCAGAGTCGGCACCTGCATGGTAGCTGTATGTGACGCTGCACTTGAGAGTGGGCCCACTGGTCATTGCACACCTCAGCCATGCAGAAGGGGTGTATTCCCTCTTCACCCCAGGGCTACACCAGTCATCTCTCTCCTCGTTATCCTGCAGGGAGGCCAACGTAACCCATGCAACCTCCTCTCCTGGTCAGTAAGTTGTTTGCTTTTTCCCCCTCCATCCCACAATTACTATACATGGGGACCACACATCCTTGAAATCTTGAAAAACTTGAGTTGTCCTTGATTTTGACATGTCCTTAACAATCGTAGAAAAATATATTTGAATTTCCGTACTTGTCTTTAAGTTTTTTTAAATAAATTTATTTATTTGTTTGAAAGTGGAATAATTGTTCGTTTGATACACGTCAAGATGTGTGTGTTCATTGGCAAAATGTAAGCTCTGCAATAAAATTATTTTACTGTAAACATGTGTAGATCTGCATTAATTTCTCATATGGGAATCAATTTGCAACAAAAAAATGCAGTGGACTGACATCAAGTAAACCCTAAAATTAAAAAAATTGTGAATACTGATTTCTCATCTTCTGCAACATCAGCACCATATTTAAAAACATTGTGTAGATAAAGCAACATCTATGACTGTATATTTCCAGTGTTACCATTTTTGTACCGTGATTGTGTCCAAAATTCCAGTTGTCACGTGATTAACACATTTTTTGTGATTGGAAAATAAAAAATATTACACGGAAGTAACTTGGTGACCAAATACAGTGTTTTTTTTTGTGCGTGATATATTTGGCAAAAGTACTGTAGTAACGAAAGATTTTTCATAAATTTATGGTATTCTTAGTAACTATTGTTGGCCATGTCCATATAGGAAGTATAGTTGTTCTTTTTCTCAAAAATTGGTTTTGTGTCCTTCAGATCCTGGAAGTGTACTTGAATTTAAAAATCAGATTTGTGTGGCCGCAATGATTGTACCAATAATTTTTGCCAGCAGATGCGTAGTCTCACTCACATTCCCTGGAATAGAGATAACCCTCACCCCTTTCGTGTCGAATCTGACGGATAGTGCTACCAAATTTTTGGTGTAGCATATAGCAGCCCTACCAGCAGCATTGGGCAATGCAGTACAACCCTGTGAAAATAGACAGTAAATCCCTGTATTGTCTCTTATCATGTTGTTGCACTGGCATTTCACTAATAGTTACTGTACCTAGGCTGCTGCCCCTTGTGTGATGATAGTCTCTTCTGCGTTTACTCTGGGTGACCATCCATTGTTGCTGACTGGTTTTTGTCTATACTACCTCGCGGGGTGGTGCCCGCGGTTCAACAATGGGACGGTCCCCTGTGTCTACCTCGACTAAACCTAAAGGCCACCTACTGAGGGTCTTGTCCGTAAAAGGGGCAGAGGTGGGATGGTGGTGTCGCTGGTGGGACTCTTCCCATCGATTAAAATCGGGTAAGAACCATCTCCTCCAGGCCTCCGCCTGCTCCCGCTGCTCTTTCCTCTTCCAGGTCACTTCTTCCCGCTCCTGCTGTCTTGCAGTGGGAAGGGCAGCCTTCCCAGCTACCTGGTGGGGCTCGTATACCTTCTCAGAACCAGGATTCGGGACAGATGTGGTGATGGGGCTCCTGCTACGAGCAACCCCCTGTGTCTCCTGTTGGAGGCATCTTGCCCGCCGGACAGTTCGGGGCATCCTGGTCCAGTGCCTATCTCGGGATTGTTGGTGAGGCATGGAGGTTGCACATGTGGGTGGATGAGAGGGCAACAACTAACCCCACGCCTGCAATAGGGGTGTGCCACACCCCTTTCGGGGATCGCTGGGGCGACAGAGGTATCCAATCACCCTGCACGGGGCCCACGCCACACAAGGTGAGCGCAGGACCTGAGCCGACCGTCGCACACCCGGCTAGACATCCTTCCATGCCCACCATAGCCTGACAGCGTCCGACCAGGTCTTCCCCGAACCGGGCTAGCCTATCACCTTCACTTTCCTCTAAATGCTTGCCACTCCCACGCACAGGAAGCTCAGGGATCACACCACTCAGGCAAGCGGGTCACTACGCCACACTAGGCAAGTATGGGACCCTGCCTGACCACCGTGTGCCCAGCCAGACGTACTTTCACGCCCACCGTAGCCCAGCAGCGCCATCACGAAATACCCAGAGCTTCGTCCGCCAGGGCTTGGCACCTACTATACCTGCACCCCTCACCTCAGGCAGCATTGCAAGACGACTTAGTGTTTCTTCCAATCTTTGTGCCTACTAGTTGCTGTGATGTTCACCAGTCTGTGAGTCACCATTTTGAGGACAGGAAACCAGGCTGTGTTTTCAGTCAGTGTGAGGCTGCTCTAAACAATCACAAGTAACCTTTTTCCATTCTGTATTGTAACTTTTATCTATTAACCTTCCCACTTCCCCTAATTTATTTTCATGTTACATTATCATGCTGGCAAAAGAAATTCAATCCACTGGGCCTACACTGTAGCTGCCAAAATTGCAGAGCATTAGGAGTTCGGCCCCAGGAACTGGTAGCACACGACCACCAGAACTGCTGTCGCCACTACCAGCTTTGCCCCAGTGTGCTGACCAGACCAATGCTATGGCTGTACTAGCCTGGTTCTCCTGCGTGAATGGTATACAGTAATGTGTTAATTTTATCACACACACAGAAGGATGAGGATAGAATGTATGTTACTTGAGCGTAATTTGAGTTGAATTTTAAGGATTTGCCTGTTTTTGTATTAGTGACAATAGCAGCTGTGTTTTTTTTAATGTGCCGTGGAGTAAACTGCACTCATTTATTGACATGTTTCGTAATTGTTGTGAAACATTTCATATGCCTAAAGCATAGTTTATTACAAAATAACTGTATGTGGCTATTTTAGAATGAACAAGACCATGAAACTTTTTGTTTTCTTAATTTAAGGAGATATTTTTTATTAGTTTGTGGAATGTGTGTTTAGTTGTACATGAAGATGTGAGCAGGCATACCTCACATGTAAGATATTTGCCACTGTTACGGTATTGCATCTACGTTTAGATGGGTTTATCTCTAATATAAATGTTTTGCACATGAAATCGCTGACATTTTATATACGAACAACGTACAAATTGTTCTGGAAGTAATAGAGGGAGTGTAGCATATAGTACATGCAATTGAAAGAGCTTATGTGCAGAAACCTATTTTGTATAGAGGTGAAGTTACTTCACAGGAATTTGTAACAACTTACGGTTAACAACAGCTTTAATGATCACTTGTTGTATTTAATTATTAGATATTGTAGGTAACATTTTTCAGAGCAGTGGAATTTGCTCACACTTAAATCTCTATTAATATAAAATGAAATGCCCCACGCACTCTCTCAACACACAGTCCAAACTGCTGGACCTAGAGACATGAAATTGTTAGGGTGACATTTTTCTACACCATAGATACCCACTAAGAAGGAATTTTTCAAATTCTGAAATTAAAGCGGGTGAGGGGGAATGGTGAAATATGTTTTCAATGAATCCTCAATACCACTTAAACCTGTTCAGATGTCAAGGTAATTTTTGCTTAAGATTTAATCTTACACATATTCCTAGAATGCAGTTCAAGGAATTTTTGAAATTCAACTTATAAAGGCATTAAATAAAGTAATACCCCTGTTATAATGTTTCTCAAGGGACTGAAAAAATGTTTACATTATAAATGGGAAAACAATATATCAGGGTAATTTTCTATTACAAATCAGTTTTAGGGATCAAATGAAAGCAGCATTATAACCAGGAAAACATTATAAGTGGGAACACTATAACTGGGTTCTACTGTATTTCAATTAATCCGCTGTTTCTTTTAAATCTAGATATCGAGGTGGTTTTTGAATAGGAGTGAAACTTAAGTGAGTATTTAAAATGCATTTATTGTGATGTTTCAAATTTCAACAATTTAGCAGGTGAAAAGGTGTAAAATGTTCCAGAAATTCCAAAAAACAGGTATGATCACCAAGAAGTAAATTTAAAAGTTGTACCTGTTGGCTGTCTTATTGATACATTGTACCTCTTTGGGCACCGGCGTGTGTATACACGTTTAAATTTTTAAGAATTGTAACTTTGTACTGTATCTTGGCGTAGTTGTTTGGAACACTGGTAGATTTTGGGTTCGAATCCTGTGTAAGGTAAGGCTATATTATATGTGTATATGTTGGTGGTAGCTAGTAGAAGAGTTAATTTTCTATTTGAAGTGTACAACAGCATTATTAAATGTTAAAAGAAAAGGAGACGTAGTTTCGATGGGGACAGATCAGTTGAAAGATTTGGACATCTATTATCAGCTAAGGTTTGTGAGGCAGTGAGGAGTGATATGAGGTGTATATGGAGTACTGTAGCATCTGGAACGAAGGTCCAGGAAACGAGAGGCACCCGAGAAATGTCACAGACCTATGGCATCGTGCAGGTATGAAAAAATGGTTCCTTTGCCAGGAATTAAACCCAAATTTTTAAAAAATAATAGTGGGCGAAGCCGCAGCCAGGCAGTAGTGTATTCATGTATTAACATTTCTTTTGCATTTTCGTACCTTGCCTTGAAATAGTGGTATCGATGCCAGACATATCTAATTTATATATTTTTTCAGACAGATTGATCTTTATGACATTAATTCCTACGTACTTTTAATATTATGTGTATAAATATCTTTCTTTATATTATGAATTAATGGTTAAGTTTTACATGTATGCTAATATTGTACCTATTATTTTGTTTATATATTTATGTGTGGACTGTTGGCAAGCTGTTCTTCATGTTCTGTGTTACTGATGTGCAGGAGCAGTGGGTAACTGCATAAATGCACACACCCTAATGCGTGAGCAACTGGAAGCCCACCTGAACAGGTACCGTGACCTGGGTCAAATAGTAACACTGCTACATGAGACTTACGAGCCCATGTTGTCAATCAGCAAGTTGCCTGCCATACCTCAACTTGGTGTCCACAATCTTGTGAGTTACATTCATCCGTATTTTGATATGCTGGCAGTGTCTGTATACTTCATTTATGAAATGCTGTCAGAACAAAATTGTTTTACAACTTTTATATTTAACTGTGATGCAGTACTTTAAAGATGAACAATCTACTGTGCATTATAACCGAGTTATATTCTTGTGTAACAAATTAGCTGTACATATATTTAAACTTTTTTTTTAATGTTCATATGGAATGTTTGCCCTTTGTAGTTGTGTGCACTTCTTTATTTGATTGTTTTTCTAGAGAGAATGCATTAAGTTTATTTAATAGAAGAATTAAAGGTTTAGCAGGATATTTTACCATTTATAACTAATTGTATGTCAGAGCGTACTGTGTTATGAGGGAAAGCCTGTGGAAGATACTAAAAAAAGTGATATTTGTGATGTGTACTCAGCGGCCACAGGTTCCAGTGCAGGCATTTACAGTAATGCCGCAGTGCCCCACACTGCTACGACTGGCCTACCAGGGCATGTATTGCCTGGAACTACGACTGCGAGGAGGTGGGCTGGTCACCCTCAGAGATGGTGCCTACAGCCGCTTCGACCGTAGTAATGTCGTGGATGAGTTCACACCTACCCAAGGACTCAAGGCAGGTTTCTTCCTCATCTCTGTATTGTATGTACCATTTTGATATTTTAATTAAAATGTACTGTTACTGTTATTAAAATAAAATTTGATAGCATGAAGTTGATTTAATAAATGTTCAATAGTAGGCTATTCTTTCTTTAATTGAAAAGTGCTGTATTGTGTCATTTATTGTATGAAATTTACTAAAGCCAGCGTCATTCTAAGTAAATCAAAATTTGTTTCTAACTTCTGGTTATAGCCTGTGTTCTCAAATGATTTTCTTGTCTGCACCAAATGTCATTGCTGATTTTATGTTAAAGACATGACATAGTTTGTAGTTTAAGTTTTCAGTAATTTCTTTTTTAATGTAGGTACTATTATAAATACCTCTGTATTCTCATAGTGTGTATTATGTCTCTATATTAGTTTTGAAGTAGGTCTAACAGTTTGCAATGAAAATGGTTGTGTACATTCAAAATGGGTATATACTCTATTAAGTCAGTTATGTGTGTTGGTTCTAAACATGTGTGATGTTCAGAAAAAAATGTTTTTCTAGTAATTATTTTCGTTAGTGACATTATTGTGGTTTTGTTGATTGTTGCAGGCTTTTCTATCTAAGTACGTGGATGAGAATGCAGTATTCCGACGTCGATCCCAGTCAGAAGATGACAACCCTCCTTCACCTGTCATGATGGATGCAGATGGGAGTAGCTCAATGTCTTTCTTGGGGTCTCACCGCCCTGGTCCTCAGTCCCCTGCTCAGCAACGGGAGGGTGGGCTGAGGTTCCAGACACCACTGACACCCCCTCTTGGCAGCAATCCCCACACCCCTGCCAGCCCACACCCTGCTATTGCACAGGTATGTACATTGCATTTGTTTTCTTCATGTTCACTATATGGAATAAATTTCCACCATGCTTTTGAATCTTTGACCATGTAATTACTAACGAGTTTCACATTTTCCATTTTCTTGGTACAGTATAACTTTCATCTTACGGCAGTCCACGTTTTTCTAGAATTGTTTCGTTAGATCTAAAACTACCAATTTTAACCCTTAAAAATTAAAAAGTTTTATGTTATCTAAGTTGTGTACTGTATTTTGATAAAAGTTTGTGTTTAACTGTATTTGGTTTAGTATAAATAAGTTTTCGAATAAAAAATTTTTTTATTTTGTAGACAGACATTTTCTGAATAAATGATACCTACTAAGACTATATTTACTACCCTCGATGTTCCCAAAAATATTAAAATACTTAAGTGATGCAGTTTTACCTAGTGGATTGTGTTAATAAAAACACTGAAGTAGGGGACATTTTCCGTATGTGTGCCTACTGTACAGTGACATCTAGATAGCTGCTGTGCTGCACATAACCTTGGTCTATGTCGTACGAGATATGTAACTGCTTTCTGGCATACTGCTGTGATTTTACAAGATTGCAGGGATGTGAAGCGTTTCTACATGTCTCCACTTATTTTCGTTGTGTTGTTTATCATACTAGTAAAAGCAAGTGCCAGAGTAGCAAGACGGGAAGATAGAACACATATACAGCAGGGTTTAGAATTCAAATTATTTAATTCGCAAAACAGTAAGGAAATAGAGCAGCAGGCCATGAGTCTAATGTGCATGAAATGTTAGTTTGGGAATAAAGAAAATATTAAGTGGAGCTTGAAAACTGTTACGCACAATTATTTCATGGACTGTATACAACTAATACAATTAACGGTAACGGATGCCACATTTTTATAGCGATATACAGTGAGGCTGCCCGAACGCACTACTCACCGCCATGTTTGATCTTAGATGATGGCCTCCTCCCGGAAGCCCAAGGCTGCCAACCGCTGGCAGATGATGAGGAAGAGCTGCTGCCAACTCAAAC
>PNEQ01125083.1:0-17443 GCA_003012365.1 Medauroidea extradentata
AGAGCCGTTATTCATTTGACTGTGCCAATCAGTACACGGATAACTGCCACACATCACGTCTGTGATTTGCGGGTTTAACCTCCAGACGTTGTATGTTACGGCATCCAATCACTGACCACAAAGCAGAGATGCAGGTGCGTATGTAAGGCACTGAAACAAAGTGAGGCAAAAATCTTTTCGCGAAAATTACCGGGCCCTACTGATTATTGTCTGCTCGCTGACACAGTGCTACCACATTATTGGGTCTGTATTCAGCTACTTCTTTATTATTGGCTAAACACCTCCAATGACAAGTTAAATAAGTCAAGGCCAACTGAAGAACTGACTCAAACTTACAGCTGCTAGAATTCCAGCTTCTGGCTACGAGATAACGCGAATTTGTAGGTCCCTACTAGAGGCTTAAAAATTTCGCCGATTCAATGACCTGCATGCTAGAATCCATTGTCCTATGCATATTCAAGCCCCGTATATTGGTTTATTGCTCGCTGTTCTACTGAGTAACAGCTAGTGAACAAATGGCCGGGGCTTGAATATGCACAGAATAGTGCATTCTAACGTGAAGGTCATTCAATCCGCGAAATTTTCCGGCCCCTAGTCCGTACACATTGCTAACAGAAATTACACTGTAAAAGGTTATTATTTTGTAAATCTAGCTCAGCAGAGTAGCCTTTGCTGTCCGCGCGCCAGCTCGTGAGTCCCTGGCATGTATGCAATTTTCATGAACGCTAAGTTAACATAATGTGAATAGAGACGATGGTTTATTGCGGGAAAACTTGACTGTTTGCTGGGTTCCAACGCACGTTCATGTTACCAGAAAATTACTGGCTTTCGCTTGTACGTGAAGCTGTTGTCCGATTTGACTGAGCCAATAAGAATCCCGATATTGAAATACTTTATGCCTAATATGTGTGTGTGCAGACAGCTACGTCATATGCGTTGCAAATAACTACAGCGTTTTCATGGGTATGTTGGCACAAAACATTTCGCGTTGTATCATCATCTCTAAGTATCAAACACGTCCTAACTTACGACGTTACTACGGCTAGCGGGTGCGTCGCATGCTATAGGACCTCGTTGTGTTATTTTTATATTTACGGGCGAAAAACACATACCCGCCAGGGATTCAGAGCTGGCGTGCGAACGTATGTTTGGTAATATTATTTCCTATACAATTTTTTTTAAACAGTTAAGTATTGTTACAAGTTGGGGCTGCTATATCAGCTTACACTGCTATCCGATATCGCGGCGTGTATTCATTTACTGTGGCATCACTCAAGGTAATACAATCCATACAGAGCACAAGGAGGTCTTTTAGCTCTGCCGTCACTGTATCTTCTTTCACCGTTCAGCCAGATAGTCGCGACTCGCAACAGTATGTATTGACGTTGCTAGACTTCTATAGTGACAATACTGATAATTTGTTTTGTTTACAATCTGAAATTTGTTTTAAAAACGTCCAATTCTATTTAGGACATACTGTAAAGTGTACTTACTTGATCAATTTTAACAATTTGATTTTGTTGGTTGCAATATTGCACGTGTTTGCCAATTTGCAATTAGGTTACTTAAACACGCATAAAGTTGTTTTATTTGAGGCCATCATAATTTGATTTGATGCACGTGCACTGGAAGAATTTTTTTTGTATTCTTAACTGAAGTGTACGAATAGTATAACTGCATTTGTAGAACAATGTTGATATTAGGCGCTTAGAAATGACGGTTTTGTGAATATTTGTTACAGTTTAAAAATAGTATACCGAAAAGCTTAAATAAATAAGAATTGTATTATACAAACTAATAAATGGATTTAGAGGGGTTTTCCTACATGACGATTCAAATTTTTCACTTCACGTCAGTTGGTAGCTCATTCTAGCAAGAAACAGAAACTGTGTTACAACAGCCAGGGCAGAGATGAAGCGTTATGTGACGCGTTATTTGTTTGAAGAATTATGTTACATTTCTAAGCCCCCGAACATTGACGAAGGCGGTTTTTCCAGACCTCTCTTTAAAAAATGTATCCACTGGATACAAACGAAACTGTTATAATTATAGGCGTACATTAGACTTAACTGCGTAGTCGTGCATAATTAAATTAAAATTAATCGGTTTAGTGTAAAATAAAGGTGCGTCACTGACAGAATACCTCCATCGTGGATCAGCGGCTGGCACATAATAGGGATGTGACTGTTAAGGGTCTGAGATTCATAGTGGTGTAATAAACAATTACTTAGTGTTATTCACATTTTACAAAATAATATTCTATAACAAATATTTCACCCTTAACTGAATTTCTGAATTACATTTTGAGTATTGCAAGAATGTACTGCATTTTGCATGTGATTATGAAAAAAAGGTTTACGAGGAAACTATTTTAACTGACTTACCCCACTATAAATCTAAGCCCCTCAAATGATATAAGGGAGGTGTCGTGGTGGCCGAGGGGTACGACCTTTAGCCTCCCACCTCGGCGATCATGGTTCGATTCTTGGCGGGGTCGGTCCCCGGAATTTCGCATGAGGGAATCATGCTAGACGACGCCGCTGGTCGGCGGGTTTTCTCTGGGATCTCTCGTTTCCCCCGCCCTTTCATTCCGGCGCTGTTCCATACACACAAATCACTTCTCACAAGCTCTAAATACCTCGACGTTAAGCGTTGACCAAAATATCTTCACTTCACTCAATTGGTAAACGTTTCAGTCTCCCTTATTGCTTCGTTGCTCCCGGCAGTCAGAAGTGAATAAGGCTCTAAGTATACAACCGCGCCTACCTACTGGCCATGTGTTTGTGTGAGTGAGGCACGGCGCTAAGGGCGATGTTGACAGGCTCATCTGGTACGGTATCGCCTCTACCGCTAGACACTTAAATGGCGTGCAGTGGTATCGTAGACCTCTCGCCCGACTGACACTTTAAGTGGTGGCCCCATCTTTTCATTGATGGAAAGTTTAGAGCAAAGCCCATTGCACGTTTCTAGATTAGATTCACACCAGATATAACAGGTTGAAAAATATTTTTTTTTGTGGTTACGAAATTATTTTTATAATTGACGTGATGTTGTGTAAGTACCTGTCCGTCGATGTTTGAAGAGTGTTTTCGTACACCGAAACAATGGACACGTGTGGAATAGTTTCGTTAAAAAATCGTGTATACGAACACACTGCAAAGCATTTTAAGCGCGTGGTAGGCGGTGCGATAAGGACGAATAAAGACACGTATTACGCCAGCTCCTAGCCCCTGGGCGCAAGTCACTTAATAGCGTGAAGTCTTCTCGTCAAACTTCTCGCCTCTACGAGACATTCAGTGGTGAACCTATCAACTTATGGTGTAATATGATGTATTGCAAACGCCTATAGATTTTTAAATTGACTACATAAATACCCTTTTCGTCACTTTCGGCACTGTAAAAATAAACTTTAGAGAAAACTGAAATCCTGAAACTGTCATACATGTGCGAAACATTCTTTATATACATTTATGCACGGTAAAATTTAGAATTATCTGACAACAACCGAAGCTATGAACACCGTTCGACGGCCTGGGTGTGCAATCATAATCTTTTTAACTGAATGCTCTGAAATAAATTAAGACTAAGAGCATGTAATTTGAAATACAGTTTTATGAAGGTGTTTTTGTAAAACACTGCGTCTTGCCTTTGGGAAAAAAATTCCTTTATTTTGGCTTATTTCCGTATCAAATTTTATATTTGGGAATGCAAAAATCTGGAAAACTATGGTGTTTATTGCCACCAAATATATAACGTACATATTTTGATACATTTGAGACAAAATAATGTAAGGGTTTGTGGAAATAAAAATTATCTTGCTTTCAAAACAATATTATCAAAATACTGTACAACTGGTTGTGTCAGTGACTGCTTGCAAGGGGGGAGGGAGACGAACAGCGAAGATTCAAATCCCTGCCTGTCAAACTCACGACCTTGTTGGTATAACATGCATAAACAATAATTGTAATATAAACATGAATAATAGTTTTTTTTTTTTTCATTTCAGACAATTATAGCTTCCTTTGAGGTCTATTTGGAAGTAAAACAAATATTTTGTACTCATAACTGACATGTACGAGTAGCAGCAATGGGTCTTGCGAGGATGGGGGGGGGGGGGTTGGCATGTGGTACATGGCCCGTCCCGAGGCTGCTTCAAAATATAAAACTAAATAAATGTCAAGAAAAAATATTGAAACGATTACCTCAGCCTTTTCCTAAAGCTTTATAAATAATTACAAAACATATTAACACAATCACTTGATGTTATAATAAGGAAAGGTTTTCACTTTTAAAGTATAATTTTTCATTAAAAATATTACCATTTTTTAATTGGTATATTACATTTTTTTTTTTAGTTTGGGAACTCCTTTAATAGCGAATCGAGTCAGCGCTCTAGAACTAAATGAGTTGAGCGGCATGACTATGCCACCTTCACTACTCACTATCACCTGTCTCGGTGACAAGGCAGCAGATTGCACCTCTCCTCCTTCCCTCATCTTCCCGCTTCTGGCGACGTGGGCCACTCGGGTCTGGCTAATGTCACAGGCGTTCTGAATGGATCGGCACCTGTCATTCATCCGGGACAAGCATTCAGTTCGTACTTAAATTAATGTAACCACAACACCTAGAGCATTTAGATAACATCAACCAGCATGGTCGGTGAGCTCTGAGAATACTCTGGGCGTCATTGAGCCTGCTTGTCTGATAAACCTCCTGAACCTTCATTACAGTAATTCAAACAACTTAAAGTCCAGGATTTCCGCGGTCACATAGCAGACATCAAATATATTAAATAAAATATAATTTAATGCTGTTTTATAACCCTATGTGCTTATTTGGAAAACTTTCATTGAATTATAAAAATTGGGCATTCATTTAGTAAGGCAAATTAAATCTGTAACTTCAATACCACAAAACAGACTTTTATATACCTCATATACTAAATGGGCTCCTATACCAACTTGCAACATAAAAAAATACATGATAAAATATATGCACTAATATATATATATATATATATATATATATATATATATATATATATATGCATTATAATACAATCAATTTATTAAGCATAAAGATATTTCTGACAGTTATTGTCTTTCGCGATCACATTACAGGTCCAATCACATTTGTCTCTAATTCTTGTAAATGAGAGGGAGGCCAACCGAAAAACGTGTAAATGGCTTGAAGTAATGAGCGCACATAAAACGGTGATATATGTAGGGTCAAATTAATCAGTTGTCAATCCACTAAATAATGGAAATTTCTTCTTACAGGAACAGAAATATACGAACAGACAGAACTCACAGTTTTCCGATGACAAACACGACAATGCAGTGCCAGTTTCCTTTCCTGGAAAACCTCGCAGACCCGCCGTCATATCGTAGCCTCGTGTGATTCCCTGCACCTCCAACAGTGCTGCGCTGATACTTCCATGCGCTTCGGAAAAAACCCCAGGGTATCCACTGCTACCCTGGACACAAATTTCATCAAGTTACTACCCGTAAATTGTAGTAAATACAGGGCACGCCTTGTCGATATCTTATTGTAGTTCACTCCTCCGCAGTCCTTCCCAGAGTTCCCTCACAGCTCGGGTCCGCTCAAAACACTCCCCTCTCGCATCGCCACTTCTCTCACTTGCCTCCAGCTGTGTCGGCCGCCCCTCTCCCCTCACTCCCCTCCTCCATCTTACAGTACCGACATAGCGAGCCGCCCGATAAATACTTTACCCATAGGCGCGCACTTTAAAAATTTGTGACGGCCCTATTTTATTGATACTTTTATGTATAGAAATTAATGTAGTTTAGGTTAATTATAATGATTGATTGTAATGAAGGGGCCTTTATTGTCATATGTAACATATTTACATCCATTTTAACTTCAGTATTGATTGTGAGGGGTCTGTGGGATCCTATGATAGGCCAATATAAAAACAGTAGAAAATATGACTATTACTAATATTATCACAGAGGTATCGTGTCTGGTATCGTTTTAACCTGTGGAATGTCACAGACTCGAATATGCTAGTAACATTAAGATAATTTTATGTATAATGATTATAGTTTTAAGAGTGATAATTGCCCGCCGGTCTGGCGACAATAGAGCAGTTGATGAGTGGGCCGTACCACATGCTGTCCGAGAAGGGGGGCGCCCGACCTCTCCCTGTCTCCGTGCCATACAATCCTCTCTCTTTCTCTCTCGCCTACACATTTCTCCTCCTTTCCCCCTCCCCCAACAGACACCGTGTAACGTATGTAATTTGAACTAGGATTATATTAATTGAAGATAGCAAGTAGTAAGTAGGCTAAGTGTTTTATTTGTAATTGCTGTGAGAATGTGCCCATGTGTAATTTGATTTTAAATAAATGCGGAGGCTTCCACAAGGGGCGCACGCAATGTTTGGGCCAGGGCTTCGCTCTGATTGGTCGGGGGAACCTACCCACCCCCATGAGTCCGATGGGGCGGAAAGAGGACGCCACCCAGGAGAGCAAAGACACGAGACGTGAGGCACTCAGGAAAAAGTCGCGAGAGAGACGCAATGGAGTCTTAGGACGAGCCGGGTGTGTGTGAGCTCCGGAGGACAGGTGTCGGGATCTTCGTCGTCGGGTTTGTTAGGACGGTGGACAGCGAGCCCGGGGTCACCATTGTGTGGACTTTTCGGGTGATCGCGGCCGGTACCTGCAACATAATTAACGTCGTGACCGATCAAAAGCCGCCGGAGGAAGCGCCTATTCTTTTCGTCGAAAGAAACTATAAGTATCTACCTCTCGTGACGCAACCCGCAGTGCGTGAGTCCCTTAGGCAGATTTAAAGGGAAACTCTTCTGTTTTTTTATTTAAATTAGTGCTAGCCGGGCATGCTACAACATTACTTAATACGAACCCAATCATCCAACATTAATCACGTAAGAGACAGAGCATCGACACCTCTTATTATAACCAAACGCGGGTCACGAACACCATCTATACACATAATTTTGTTTTATAAGTGTATTAGTGTGACTAACAAATGTCACATCGTCACAGGTAACTATAATTACTGGCCCATTGCGAGCACGGGGAGAGAGTATTTGTCTCGTTTAGCCAGTTAGTGTTCGTGATGGACTTGGCAGCGAAGGACGAGGCGGGATCAGCAGATCGAGGAGAGACTACACAGATGTGGACGACGGTGACACTCTTCGAGTGGTGTAAGTGAGTAAGGGGACGAACAGGTTGGACTGTAGCTGTGCATTGCGGGACATTTCTAGATAGTCTATTACGCTATCGGAGGACAGAGAGAGATAGAGAGACTTTATTAATTTTATACTAGAGTAGTAAATTATAATTTTTAGTTAGTTTATCTGTATATAAAACTGTAAATATAGATCAAAAGAGTGTCATTATAAGTGTTGTATACTTAATATAGAGTATTTTATTGATATTGTAATAAATTAAGAATTTTAATGTAAGTAATATTCTTAATTAACTAAGTACTCTCCCTCAAGCAAACCTGGCTGCGCCCAGGACAGCAAAGTTGTTACAGTATCATATTTTTTTCACACCCTTTTTTTTTTGTTGGATTTGTGGACAGCTATGTTATAAGGCATATCCCCTCCAGAATTCAACGCTGGATCCACTACTGATGAGTACGATGGTTGCATTTTGTAGAGTATATATAAGACATAAATATAACATCTTGAGAACTGTACACAACTCTGATGAAAAATTATTGTTCCACGAATTGTACTTCTGTTGGGTAGCGAACAGTCTCGTATGCCTGGACGTATTATTGGTATCAACTCTACAACAATGTCAACTACAAAATAAACCCTCTAGATTTGTTATTGAACTTTAACGTCCTGTTGATAGCAAGGCCATTAAATGCGGTTACACCGAACAACCAAGAAATGAGCAGGGAGAGGATTCGGACATAGCTCATGATCTGGAACCATCAACCTTGAACGAATTCGGTAACCATGGCAAACCGAAATCAGGACGGCCGGGCCAATAATCGAGCCACTGCCCACCCGAAAGTGTTTCCGTCAACATTTTTAGTTATAAATAAATGCATTATATGGTAAGAACTATGTGTTCGGTTGTAGGAATAATACGAATAGTGAATGTAACCAGACCAGTTAGCTGACCATCTTTTGCGAGCCGTCATTTAGTTCGTGGAAATCCTTGACATATACATTAACATGTGTTGCAATTCTTCGGAATTTAATAAAATAATTTGAACCAAATTTTCGCTTTAATTGTAGCATATCGTTACCCTAATTGTGCAACATCAAAATTTAATTTTTGAAGAGTATATTTGAGCCCTTTTAAACCACTTTAATAAAGTATTTCCTAAGAAATATTGTTTGAACTAAATGCAACTTCTTCTATTAAAATGTTATACAAAATTTTGTATTTTTGCTTAGAGTGAGGGAAATTGAATGGTTTTTATCTCCTCCTTTTTAAATGAATGCGAAATGGAGTTACGACGTCTTACAATTAAGGTGACGATATGTAAATACATGTTAAATATGTTGAAAATTTACCAAGATTACGTCTCAGAATAGTTCGGTTCAATCGATCAGCCATGCAGTTACTGATAGTAGTTCCCTCACTTCGTCAGTAAAGCATTTGAGGGAAGCTGACACCAGGTAATCCTACCGACATAAATCCTGAATGACGTGTGTTTAGCAGAGATTGGCGGGAAGGGCTGGTGGAGGGGGAAGTTTTTAATTTCCGGCCTGTGAATGGGCCCGGTGCCTGAAACGCTAAGTACAGTTGCTTGCGTTAAGTTGGTTGGAATAGCTGTTCTCGCGTGTGCTGTTTACAACGCTGCCAACTCTCTGGAACACACACATTCTACTAGGACTGTGTTCCTTAACTCTCAACATTAGCACTTGCACTCGCTCCCAGAATTACTACAAACTATTTTGGAATGCATGCATACTCGCACTCTTCTGTTAACATTGCAATCGCTGGCATCGTTCATCCAATTCCTCGTTCTAAAATATTATAAAACTTTTTTTCTATACCTGAGAATATACTGTACGCTATGTTATAGATGTAAATAAATTATCAATATTCCGTGGACTACACGTAGAATGTTCATAGAGCATGCATATACAAATACTCGCTACCCATAGTTGTGCCTTCGCACTCATGTACTCACACTTCCAAATGGTAGTGCGCTAACGCGAATATTTCTGCTATTTGGTACACTGCCTTGAGAATCCATCTCGGCAAACTGGCTGTCATGTAAAGTTCGCCATATGTGCGACATTTTATTACGGGTGCTTAGTTAGAGTTAGAATACACTTCAAACAGTGCAGAAATTAAATCGTGGACGTTAATATTACAATTCTGCTTTTAAAATTTTGTATAGGCGGTTCGGAATAAAGTGAACACTCGAAAAAGCCCTGCTAAAGATCTATTTCCAGCCAATTCGTATCTTTCCGCGTGTAGCAGCTAACGATGGGAAAAGTCTAACCTCCTGGGACACGTCACTTTATGTTTGCGCGTGTAAGATAAATTGTTCAGTCGATATGTAACTGTATAGTTTGATAAAAAAAGAAGTTAATTAATTATATAAAATACAATCATATCGCTGTCGGTTGAATTTGTTTCAGTATTGTTGTATTTAAATACGAATAAACACGGAACTATGTTGTGTTATTTCGTTGCCAACCATACAAGTAGTAAGGCAACTATAGTTAATGTTGAATTATATGCAGTAAAGCGAAGTGATATTTTTCAAAGGTTAAATTTTTAGTGTTCACTTTATACCGAACGGCCTATAACATTGCTTTGGAGTGCTGAACCTTAGCACTACTCATCATATTTGCTGAACAGAATATCAAATCACTGCTACTTATAATAAGTTATGTTTGGGGAAGGTACACAGAGGACGGACAAAAATTACACGAAACGACGAAATGTTGGTAAGGATAGAGGAATCGAAAGTACCCCCGAGAAAATAACCGTCAGCCCATGGCAAGGTCCATTATGTTTCCTACATGTGGTTAAAAAAAAGGGAGGGGGATCAACTCGCCCGAAATCAAACCTGGGTCGCAGGATTGGGAGGCGACCGCTTTAAACGGTGCGGTATTTCTTTTTTATGTTTGGTACAATAGCAGGGCTTTCACCTCGCAACTGCACCAAACATTCCTCCTCCCCCTTCTTTAAGTTGACTAATTTGAGTGAACCCGAGAAAAATTGTCAGACTATGCCATCGAGACGATTTTTAAGAATAGTTAAGACTAACACAACTTTACGCCCAACCGGACCTGGGAATCGAAAAACTGAGCTACGGGAGGTCGGCTAATCATGGCCTGTAGGGACTGGTACAATTGCATGACCATCTTAAAATATATCTCATAATGGTATGTACAGATGTATGCCAAAATCCATCTTCACTGTCTACTGCATACATTTTGTGCGATATGGTTTTACATCTGTAACTGAAGAATTTTTAGGACGTAGATTTCCGAATCGGTTAAACTGTCCATCACTTAATTTGAGATTTGTGCTGTAACCTGTATCGACGATACTGCAGTGCTCCTGTTGATGCATTAAATTTTCCAATATAAAAATTTGCAGAACTTAATGGTTATCATTGTTACTGTCCTAACAATAGTGTTAAGTTTTGGCTTAAGAAGTTATAACACTGGCCTTACACTGAAAAAAAAAAAATACAATATTTGTATTTCTGTCATCGACGGGAGCGACTTTTGCATTATCTAACTACACGATATTTGTGATTTCATGTGACGGTTTACTTGACTTCTTTGTGTGAACAACATCCCGAGTGCATGGTGCATATAAACTTCACTGAACAGCCTTTGCCTCTACTAGAAAAATGTATACGGACGCGTAGCAAAGAACATCTGCACCATTATACTTAAAGTGATCTGTTATCAACACTTCATTGTGTTCGCTTTCGTTTGCAGCAGCGTCAACAAATAAACTTGGACCACTATGAACCAGACGAGCTATTGTCCTTGGCGATGAGCCAAACTTTTCTTTGAATGTTACATCAGAGGTTGGAGGAAAGCTAGTGAGCGCTTAGATACCGGCACTCTAAAACACTTCCCTCGACAAAACGCATAATCTATTACAACATTATTTTATTTATATCACTTAAAGGGCTAACGACGTAACCAACAGCGAATGCTGCAAGATACGCTTGGCTTTTGTTTCTTACTGTACTTTATTGCTTCTTAATTCATATATTAAGGGGCCTCCCTAGAAAGGTCACGTTTGTGTGTGTGAGGCCGGAACAACGCTAAGAGTGTCGTTGACCGACGTATGTAATACATTATCGCCTCTCCGCGCAAGCCACTCAGCTGCTTTACTATTATCCTTTTTCCTGTGTGACTTTAAGCGGCGACTACATTATTTTATTTGTGGGCTGAATAGTTCAAAGTTTCAAATTCGGTTATTATTTTTCCAGATACAGCAGTCTGGAAAAGCCATTTTTGGCCATTTTGAGGGGCCCAAAAGTGATGTTTCTGATAAACTTGCTGAATTTTTAAAACTATAGCGACATTGTTTGAAGTGTGTGTTCTTTTCGTAGATATATAAATATAATGCATTTCTAATATTTTCGTAAAATAAAAGTGGTAACTCGCTGAAAAGCATTTGAAATGCAGGTAGGGAGGCTCCTTATTAGGTAGCGACTGGAAATTTTGGCAAAACTTCTACAACATCGTCATTTCACCGAACTTTTTTCTTACTCTTCCCCTTACTCCCTCCACCACAAACCACTCTGCACACCTCCTCTCAAAATGTTCTGTCAACTGCCGTGGTCGTAGAATTCCCCTACACTTCTTAACCCTCTACAAAACCATACGCACCGCCTCTTGGCATCACTTTACCCTATCCAAAAACCACATGCGCTGTCTATTGGTGCCTATGTATCGTTCCTCCTATTGGCTATCGCGAGACGTGAAGTGTTCGTACACCAGACATAAAGCTGAAACCATATTGGCTATAGCATCCAGCATTCGTCACCGCCTCGCATAACCCCCAGCGAATGGGGAGACGAAAAGATGTTCTATCAACTGACGAAGTCGTAGAACTGACATAGCCCCGTGTGCACATCTGCAGCTCTGCTTCATGGTTATTGGCAGAGTGTGTTTACACCGAAGCTTTTCTCGTTAGATTGCGCCAATCATAACACCGTTATTGCGACACCACACGTCTGTGATTTGCGGGTAGAATTACAGTTAAAATGTACAATCTGGAAATGAAACACAATTGCAGATGTGTACGTAAGGTATTGAAACAAGCTGGTCCAAATTTCACAGTTTCCTGTTTCTAGTTTACTGTACATCGTGTCTTGCTAAACAATTAGACGATAAATAATTGAATCGGTCACTTGAGAAACAACGTAAGTCAATTTTCTGCCAAAATGAATTATGGGTAGTATAATTTTCTACAGAGGTAAACACACGTTAACATTGAAAACACATAAGTCAGTCGATAATTGTGTGTACAGCAAGGTGCTGAACTGTGAGTTCATTTGAGAAACACCATAAGTCAGTGACTAATGTTCTTTCTGTAGTATACTCATATCGCTGACTGGTGTTAAGGCCTTGGCAAAATCACATGAGAGGGTAGGAGGCAAATGTATTGGATACATGATGAATTTACAACTGCCAACCATACCTATACAAGACACTTTCTATCTCCGTCAGCTGACTGTGAGTGTTTTTTGCGTTCAAAATCTCGAAGATGATAATGTTGTCTTCTTTATGAACCAAGAGGTACAGCAACCATGGGTCCAAATGAGGTTTGCACGTTTATTCTACAATATTTGCAGAATTCCGACAGTATGCGAGACGTTGATCTCCTGAACATATTTTCGGATGGGTGTGGAGCACAAATAAAAATCACATACTCTTACGGTTTTCAAATGCCCTTGTCTCAACATGAATGTTTCAAACTGTACATCAAAACTTTCCGATGAGAGGGCATTCCTTCCTCACGTGTGACAGGGATTTTGCAGTGGTGAAGAGGACACTGAAACGAAATAATAGAATTTATACCATGAAAGAGTTTGGCCGCATTGACCTTGACATCCGCTAATAAGAATCACTTTATAGTTGTGTTGCCTAATTTAGAAGATATCGATTTAAAAGACTGGGGTAATAGGAACTACAGAAGAAACATTCTCTCGAAAGAAACTCACGGCAGGACTGTGGCGAGGGTAGAGAAAGGATCCCCCAAAATTGCGAAATTTATGCATTTAACTCAATCCAGCGACCACAAAGGTACAGTTACCACCAGGGACTTCATTAATGGCCTCATTCATCACACCTTCCAAATTGCCCACAAGTGCACACACCTGTTGAACTTCCAGTAACCAAGGCATACCCCAGTGGTTGTCTCCCCACCAATGAGAAAAAAATTGCTGACCTACATAAATTGCAACCATTTTTGCCAGACGTAGATTATATACAGGTATTTTACAATGAGATGTTTGCTTGGCCAACTATTCGTGCAAACTCTTGTATAGAGCACGAGATGTTGCACTGAAAACCAGAAATTATTATAAGACCAGAAGAATATTTCTTGCAAGTCTTACAAAGGGATGTGTGCTTGGACAAACAGCTGTTTTTTCATGTGTGTCGCGGAACATGACGTATTCGATTATAGAAAGAAGTGTTAATTTTATATTTTGTAGCAATTTACGTTATGCAAATTATTTCTTGTGGGACATAATATGTTAACATATAAATAAAGATATTATCAATATATGTCGAAGGAAAATACACGAAACGAGACTGTATCGTACCATCATTTATAATGTAATCACTCATTAACTTGTGAAACAACATAAGTCAACACTTCAAAATTGCTGCTGTTCGTACATTTAAAACAGAATCACATTTAATTGCATCCATCACATAAATGAAGGTACAAGATTTGTTGGGTAACGCTTGCAACGATTTATAGGTCAATATCTACCAATTTAAAGCTTCAAATACAGCTGTTTACTTGTGAAACAACACAAGTCAAATATTTGAAATGAGCATTGTTCATATATAACAACACAGAAACAATTTTCATAGCAACCATCATAAAAATAATGTTATAAAGTATTTTCAGTAATGTTTTGCAAATATATCATAAGTAACTCTCAAAATTACAGTTTTTTTTTTTCACTTCCTGAAACGTAAACATTTTTGACTTATGTTGTTTCTCAAATGACCGATTCAATTGTAGAGCCCACCACTTAGCTACACACACAGTAAAAACAATCGTAATGTTACAAGAAAAAACCTATAAACTAATGCCAGAGCAATTATCAGTTTAGCCACTACAACGAAAATGTTGCAGGTTATTAAAGTGGTCTAAATTTTCCAAATACTTGTAGGGAATAGCACGGCTACCGAAGAATAGGTCTGCAGTTTGGCTGCAATTCGCCAAGTTCAAGATAATGCTGTACGTCTTTGGCGCTGCAATCAGGGCGGTCGGGCTCAAGCTACGCCCACTTACCTCCCGCTAAGATAAACAATTTATCAAAACGTATTTTTTATCAATTTATGAAATACTTCCTTCGCTCACAATCCTAAAGCAGGGCTCCAGATATGTTTACTTACTTTATAAAGTAAACAATGGAAAAAGTGGGCGGGGTTTCAGCCCGACCGCCCTGACTGCAGCGGCAAAGATGCACAACACTCTCGGTAACTTGGTAAACTGCAGCCAAACAATAAGGCTGTCAAGTTTACAGGTGAGAGTCCAGACCTGTTCTTCCACGACCGTGGGGACTAGTGAGATATATATTTATGAGCAGAGTGTTTGATATGAAACAAAATAACCTGCGACGGAGTTTCACATTTTACACAATATTTTGTACTTCTACAACAAAATTTCTTGGAAACTGGTTACCGAAAAATGTTCGTGAAACTTCAAACATTTTTTGTGAATTGTACGATAATTTGTTTGTAAACGTAAAATTATTATTCGTAGGCACAGGAAATTTCGCGAAATGATTTTTGCAACACTTCTTTCAGTACCTTTTGTTGCACACATACATCTCGGCTTTGTGGTCAGTGATTGGAGGTTAAACCTGCAAATCACAGCTGTGATGTGTGGCAGTTATCCGTGTACTGATTGGCACAGTCTAATGAATAACTACTCTACACAAAAATACTCTGCTAAAAGCTATGAAGTTGAGCTGCAGGTGTGCACGTAAGGCATTGAAACAAAGTGGGGCAAAATTCTTTTCGCCAAATATTTCTGTCCCTAATTAATTGTCAATGCACACACATGATTGTATATTTACAACTGTAAAGTTTACTTATATATTATTTTTTAAAATTATTTTCCGAAGAATTTCATCATATAAGTACAATTTTTTTTTTAACTGCGCAAACGCAATTTTCATTAATTTATTTGTTGTAATGAAAATGTTTATCCAGTGTGAATCTTTCTGCAGCGACGAGTGCTGTCATATTCCTGTCATATATGTCTGGGTAGCTACGACATAGAATATTATTACACCACTGGCAGCGATATAAAAGTTTCTGACTGGCTATTTATTTCGTCGCCCGAAGCTAAATCATCAAACGCTCCACCTTCAACAAAGTGTATGTTGCCCGCGAAGATACAGACGATGATATGTTTGCGGCGTATACTCTGTCATGCACGTTGCTAACTACAGAACGATTTCGTCCTTGCCAGCCTGACAAAACTGCTTTGTTATGTGATTTGTGTTCGCATTATAAACAGTGTTTTGAAATTTGGTTAATTTGGCAGTATTGAAAATTTTATGCTCTTTTGTATTTATTTCTTAAATTTTAAACTTACTTTGATTTTTTAGAAACGCATTCTCTTTTTGCTAAATAAGTGCAGCACCTAATCTATATATATAAAAATGAAAGCTGACTGATTGACTGACTGACTGACTGACATATCAAACTGCAGCCCAAACCACTGGACCTAGAATCGTGAAATTTTTTGTGGGGGTTCCCCTCAGGTCGTAGGCGAGCACTAAGAAGGGATTTTTTGAAATTCGACCTCTAAAGGGGTGAAAAGGGGTGAAAATTGTTTCCGAAGAAACGTCGATAGAGCTCGAACCCGACGGCCTATCATCGTGATTTTTACTTTAATTGGAAACTTGTAAAAATGCATATTAGCCAATTTAAGGATTTTTCGAAATTTAACATTTAAGGGGGTGAAAAGACCTTAAATTTTTTTTCCAATCAACTATCGATATCTATCGAACCCTTCGGGACAGAGAGTTGATATTCACTTCAAAATATTGCTTACGTAAATACCCAAAAAGTGGTTTTAGTTTTTTTTTTTTTTATAATTCGACCTGCAGGCAGTAAAAAGGGGCAAAATGTGTTTTTTATGAATCGTCTATATCTTTGTAACACAATTGGCTACCGTCGTGATTTTAACTTTAATTGGTTACTTTTACAGATGTTTATGACAGGACTCAAAAGACGTTTCGAAATTCGTTATTTAAAGGTGTGAAAATACGTTAAATGTGTTTTCGATTATCCTTCCATATCTATCGAATCAATCGAGATATCGAAGTGCTCTTTGCTTTAAGTTGGTGCTTTTATAAATATCCCAAGTACCATTTAAAATATATTTTCTGAATTCGGCCCTAAACTGGTTAAAAAAGGGGTAATGTGAGTTTTCGACTCACATTCGATATATATCTATCCCATAGTTTTTCATATAGCGTGGTAATTTTTGTTTAGGATTGATGCTTACTCAAATACCTAAAAATTAATTTCACGAATTTTCGAAATTCGCTACCTAAGGACGTGAAAAGGGGTGAAAAGTGGTGAAAAGTGTTTTTAATTAATCGTCGATATATCTTGAACCCTGCGGGCTAATGTTGTGTTTTTTACGTCCACGAGATACCAATAAAGTATTCTAAAACGTGATTCAAGGGTTTTTAGAAATTTACTCTCTTAAGTGGTGAAAAGACCTTGAACGTGTTTTAGATAAATCCTCGATATATATCGAACCCGTCGAGATATACAATTAATTTCTGCTTCAGGAATATGATAACAGAAATTATCGCAAAACGGTTTTCAGATTTTTCGAAATTCGATTTCTCAATACTGTGCAGGGATGATATGTGTTGTTTATAGTGAATGATCGAATTTGATTCGACTGAACGGGCTAGCGATGTGATTTACACTTCAGTTGGATACTTATACAAATGTCTAAGATGTAAATTTAAAATATTTCGAAATTCGACACACAAAAGGGTGAAAAAGCACAAAATTTGTTTTCCATCAACCCACGATATCTATCTAACCAGTAGCGATATTGAGGTGCTGTTCGCGTCAGAGTGATGCTTACGTAAATATTTAAAAAAATATGTACGTAATTTTTTTTCTTTATAAGAAACGTGATTATTAAGAATAAAACTAAGTTGGTCAATAATCAAGGCAGACGATCCGAAAAGCAGGAACGAGCAGCGAGAAACAACCTAT
>PNEQ01125084.1:0-17444 GCA_003012365.1 Medauroidea extradentata
GTTCCAGTGTAGCTCAGTTAATATGACCTTTGTCGTGCATAACCCCCATGTGTCGCACAAACACCCCTATGCCTCGCGGCAAGTTGGACTCGCCCACGCGGCCAACTTCGCCGCGCAAAAACATGTAACTGTCTCCCCCAAACTTTTATCATAATTACGTTATTCTTAAAGTGCGACGTTCTGCCTTGTAACTTAAATTGTATATCATGTAATTTGCCCGTGTCTAATGTTTTAATTATCACGTGTTTAATATTCCAAGTAAACTCATGTCGCGCCTATTTTCAGATAGACTTTCCCACAAACCAAATTTGGGACACTAATATTCTAATTTCAGTATTTCAGGGTTATCATGTCTTACTGTATAATTGTTTGAGTAATTTTATGTGTATCGACGAGTCTTTCCCGCCACCGGCAGGCACGCTGCTTGGCGGGCGGGAACGACTCGTCAGTCGGCTTTGTGTGGCGGATCGAGACGGTCGACGCGTGCGTCCCTCCGGGCCCATCAGAACTTCTTCAATCATTTAGTATATCAATAGTAGTATCAACCAGGAATATTTTCACGTATATTTGCTGGCCCGGAGGTGGACCTCTCCCCCCTGCGACTCGCCGCCCAGGGGTTTTACTTAAAATCGTTTATACACCCACGTGGTGATTTTTCTCAACCGCTTCGCCCACCGGTCGGGCCAGGACCGGGTCCGCTTCGCGCGCCGCCACGAGTTCTGTATAGTGGAGTAAGGTGCTATATGCAATAAATACGTCAGTGTTAAGGTGCGTACTTTATTGGCTTGCCGCTTCACGGCCTTAAGGGAGTGGGACCCTCTAACCCACACTCCTCAGTGCATTGCGTAGGGTGTAATTCTCTTTTAGTGTTTTCTTATGTGCTACGGGCGTGAGGAACGCCGTAAGATTCCTCTGCGCAACACCCAATCTGACGTCGAGTGGGGTGATCACGTAAACAACGCCACGGCCGTCGGCCACGCGGCCCTGCGAGAGAGGAATCTACCGACTGAGTGCCCGTTCTCCAATAACGGGCTGGCGCACCGGGCAATTCACTATCTAATCACCAACCCCCGCTCGCGTCAGTTCTGCGGTCTGTTTGTGGCACACTACGGAGAAGCCTTCATGTTACTGCAGGCACAAAGCCGACTCGCATTGGAGCCCCAGGGTGACCAAACGCTGGTTGCGTTTATGTCGTGTAAGTATCATGTGCTCCAGACGTATCAACCTCATCTCAATGTACATCGAGTGCTCACGGCCATAACAGAAACTGCACGACCGGAACTCTGTGCCTCGCTCGTACCTCTGCTATCCTACGAACTGGAAGAGTTCATCAGAGCTGCTGCACTGTTCGAGCGGGATACCCTGTTACCACTGTCAGATGCACCGGTGAGATGCAGCGGGTGGTGAGCAATAGCGTCGAAGGATGTACAGTAACACTTGGACGCTTATGTAAACGACAAAACACTAGGTAAATTGGAGGGTTTTCAGGATCTTGTAACCTTAAGGCAGTGAAGCGGCAAGCCAATAAATAACACCAGTACTTACTGAGGTGGTTATTGTTAATAAACACTGTGTATCCATACATCACAATCACTATGGTCGTGGTTGAAACAGGCTCGGAACTATGCCCGTCCAGTGGGCGAAGCTGCACGACGAAAAACAGCCATGCGGGCTGGAAGTAACATTTCAGCGACGTTAAGCCCCTAGGCATCGCGAATGACAGGGGTGAAGGAGGTAACTCTGGGCATGTAAACGAAATTAAGTGAAAATATTCCGAAGATAAAAAAATTAGACTATTGATACCACTGTTTTAGAATTACAGGTCTGGACACTAACCCATCTAACAATGCTATTGTGTTGACCCCGTTATGACTGAAAGCGCCACTAGCAATGAAGTGTTGTTTTAACATTGCAATATAGGGTCGTACTAGCAGTTCTCCTAGCAGCTCCGACACGAGTTTGCTCCTTGTAGTCCCATTTACGCAATGTTAAAACAACCCCAGAGTGCCAGTGGTGCCAATCAGTCATAACGGGGTCAATTTTCAACCCAAGTGTCCAGACCTGTTCCTCTATGGCCGTGATTGATATGCTATGAGCAAGGGCGTCATTTCAGGTTTTTCCAGGGGAGGGGGCAAGATTTTGTTTTCTGACGGTAGTGACCTTGTTGCATCTTTTTTATTAATTAAGCATGTATAAATTAGATACTTTAATAATAAAACTTCAGTTTTATGTCCTTAAGTATAATTATTTACATTTAAAAATACAAAAAATACATTTATACACAAAATTTCCAAATCCAGGGGGGGGGGGGCATTTGCCCCCCCCCTGTAGCCCCAAATGACGCCCCTGGCTATGAGTTGTTGCACAAAGACTTAATGATGTCCGGAGCGACACAGAGCCGACCTCCTTCTTACGCCGCTAACCGCCAACTGACGTGTCCATGATGGTGTACCTACCTCGTTCAGCAAGTTCCCGCCATGTACTCGGCAATACACAAAACCCGTTAAAAAACACAAGATAAAAAGGGAATAACTTTCAAATGTGAATTCTTGAAGTTTAAGGACCCAAGTTGTACTAGGGAATGTTTATATAATTATTTTCCAAAATGAAGTTTTTAGGTACCCAGATATTTTAGTTATGTTAAGATGCAGTAATACGTATTTTAGTTATTGAATTTTTAGAAAGAAACAGAGAACACTTTAAAACACTTACTAAAACTATCACATTTAAATTTACTTCAAAAAAATTTAGAGAATTTTACACGGCAGGGCTGGCCGCGTGGACAAGTCCAAGTTGCCGGTGTGGCGCAGGGGTGTTTCTGCTAAGTTTTAGGTTAACCACGACTTATTTTGATTAAGAACTGTTTAAGTGAAAACAAGGTTACTCCTGGCCTTAAGCTCATTCAACAAATGTAGGTACGAACCACGTTACTGCACTTTGCCTGTCAGCGGCAGCATAGCACTCATCATGTAAATAGCTGTTAACGGGCGTTGGCACGTACAGGGCACGTTCCCTACACATTTGCTGGGGTTATTTAATACCGAAGCACATTTTGGCACTACTTGACATCACGGGGAAAGTGTCTGGGCGCCGCCACCTTTTGGCGCCACGTGGTCAGATGTGTTCCCTTGTGCCATGCGGTTGCGGTAACATTTTATTTTAAAGAATGTGCCTAGATGTAAATGTTGCAGGAATAATTCCGCAAGCAGTTATACATTTTCTTCTCAATGTTCAATAAATGCAAAACAATTAACCAGGAGAGCATATTACAGCTTTGACCACACCGCGTCTCCCTCACAACAGCCAATCAAGAGTACCACACAAACTGTAGCGAAACGGGGCGGGCGAAAAATGCAAAACTATCCTGTCCGCCATATTAGATTTAAAATAAATTGTTACCTCAAGTAAGGTTAATTCTACTACAGGTTAGAAAGATCAATGTTGTAAGTTTGGCAGAGGGAAAATTTCTGCCACTTGAGCGCTGGTATCGCTAACGCACCAAACTAACCAATCACAGAGCTTTCCTAAATTTTAAATTTCATTAAGTTGACAATTTAAAAGGCGAAATTGGTGTCTTTTCACTTGAAAATTAAATTAAATGACAAATATAATTTCCAAGTTCATTTAATTTTAATTTTAATACGGTTTCGTATTTATCTGGTCTCTTAGCGATGGAAGCGAAACTAGTGGCAGAAATTTTCTCTGTGCCAAGCTCTCCCATAAGAAAACGTATTTTCTTTCTAACCTGTAGTAGAATTAACCTTACGTCAAGGAAGTTTTTGTTCGTCAACTCTTTTTTTATGGCAGCCTGCAGACGCTTAACACGTGACATGTATTTACAAAATGGCTAATCATTATGATGTACCGAGTTGGTAGGTGTTTATTCGTTACATATGACATGATTTTCACTATTATATGTAAATATTCATTAATATTCAATACGTGTTTACGTGTTATTATTTGTTTTGTACCAATTTTGATTGCGTTAATGTACTAAAGTTAGGTTATTTACATTAACCTAAAAAGTTTCCTATGTTAATATAATTTTTTGTTTTTGTACACAGGGCGGGGAAACCTCCAGTTGGACTTCATTTAGACGTGCTTAAGGGAGATAAATTAATTCAGGTAATACAAGTTGTGAATTGTTTGTTTACTTGCAACTGTAGCCTTCGTTTGTTTGACCCTAGACGGTTTCAAACATTCTAAAACGACAGTGTTTTTGAAAATTTTGAGAAATGTCATACAAAATACCCGTAGGGCAGACCATTTCTCTGTATTATTAACTTATCACTTGAAGTTTCGCGACCGCCCGTTGGCTATGTAGGATTAAAGACCAGAAGGATGTAATAAAAGCCACGGTTGTGAACTGTCATGGTATGTTTGATAGTTTCTGGGTTAAAGAGACAGGATAGGTGGTCGATGTAGTAGTGTATATGTGTGCGAACAAGGAAGTTGTATACTGAATGTAAGGACGACGATGCGAGGGAGACAATCTGTGTTATAACGGTCAGGGAGAGGAATAATAATAATACCTTCTTGCAGTTGGGCTTTCACCCGGTGGCAAAATCACATGCCTTACTTTCCCCCCAGACCCCTCCTGAACAAACCAACCCTTTCAACCCTCACCAGCTCCTCTTTATGCACATTCCACTCCCTCACCGACCTCACGATCACTGATTGCCTACCCCTCTCCGTCCTCCTCCACACCCTCCGGATCTTAAGACTGTTGTCTTTAGAGAGGTGTTTGTGATGGTTAAGGGGAGGGGACAGTTCAGGGAGGGTCTGGAGAGGGATGTGTGAATATTCCGAAAGTATTTGCCACCAGGCGAGAGCCCCATAATAATAACAACAATAAGTGTGTCCTTGCAATTCGGCTACTGCCTGGTGGCGAGTGAACTCTTCCCTATCCTTACAATACTAGCCTTCCAGACATTTTCTAAGCCACCCTGCCCTTCTCACAGTCACCAACATTCCACTCCCTAACCATCCTGACAAGTATAGATTGACTGACCCTCTCCATTTTCCTCCACCCCTTCTGAATCTTCTCACTGTTGGTTCCTATCCTTGTGAATGCTATCTTATTTAGCTTGCAGAGCAACCTTCCCCATCCACCCTCATTGTTCATCACCGTGTACTTCCTGACAAAATCTTTCTATTGCCCTCAGTAGTTTCCATCCCATTCCTTCATCATTACTGTAGGTCTAAAGTTCATTCCTCCTCACCATTGTACATTGTATCCCTGCCTTTGTATTTATTCATGACCCATATCGTTGCCCTTCTCTGCATGGTCTCCCTTGTACCTCGACGTACGTTTCCCATTCTGTGGCGGCTTATTCCGACATTGGCTGAACCATTGTGCATTATGCCTTCTCCTTCACTTCACCGCTAACTGGCTTCAACACCCTTCTCAGTAGGCTCAATGCCCTTCTTCCCTTTTTAACCACTCAACCTGGTTTGCCCACCTCAGATCAGCCTGTAACACAACCCCTAAGTACCTATATTCTTTGGCCTCTCTACTCACCACTTCCTATTAAACCTCACCAACTTAGTCTTGCACACATTAAGAGGGCATGGTACATAATTCAACGCTAAAAGCATTAGTCTATAACTGTAGGTTTCTTTGAGCCAATAAGCAAAAATTAAACAATGGCAATCCTAGACAATAGTTTTAGCCAAATGTTTTGAACAAAATTGTTTCCAGTGTTACGAACTTCTGAGGCACAATCTCTGATGCCGGAACCTCGTGCATTTAACTGCGGCGCAAGAGATCACACGTAACGAATTAGTAATTCTGGATAAATATTTACTCATAATGTTGGCAAATATCATTATCTACGATTGTCGTTGAGTATTTTATCCGTATTGGCTTCGAAGGAGCGTAGAAATCAATTTATATTTTAAGACTTTAATTATCTACTATGCACTCTTAAATTTCATTCTGTTCTCTGACCGACCACAGCCTATCAAAATCTGACTGCATGTTGTTTCTACTGCCTGCCTACTCTGTATTCGGGATAAAGTTGGACTTTTTTGACATTTCTAGGGGTTTTGCACAAGTGTTCATCCACAAAACAGATTTTGACGTTTGGATACGCCACTATGTGATTTTAACTGCTGTCCAAGTTTTGTTTACATTCCATTACCTGACATAAGGGACTTGTGAAGCAAAATGACACGTCATTGTTTACACTTATCAATTTTAGGGTAAATATTGAGAATCACTACTCATAGTGTACTGGCCAAACTATTGATTTTAGACATACAGTTAATAATGAAAAATGTTTCTATTGAAGTTTTAAGTAGTCCTACGTAAAAAAATGTTGTTAGGTTACTGTACACTTTTTTAGGTTAGTTTACATTAAATTTTGTTTAGGTTAGTTTAAATTAGTTTAGGTTAGGTTAATTTAGTGTAGGTTAGGTTATGTTAGGTAACCTAGCTTTACCTAACCTAATCTAACTTAAACTAACCTAATCTTTCTTAAACTAACCTAATCTAACCTAACGTAAACTAACCTAACAAAATTTTTTTTTTACATAGGACTATGTAGAACATCCCTAGAAAAAATTTTTCATCAATAAACTATATGTCTAAATCAATAGTTTGGCCGGTACACAAATAGTGATTCTTAATATTTACCGGCAACATTATTTTACTATGAATTGCTAAACGAGAGGTCACGAAAATATAATAAAAATAGAAATTTTGTCTTAAACATACCTAAGCCAATTTCCCAGGTTTATACAATAAAATAAATAGGTAAACTGTACTTACTTTACAACTGTATTCCGCCCGATGCCGAAAATGTCTGCAGTCTTTTCGGCTTCCGAACACAATTCCACTTCGCCCCTCAGTATTTCTCACTGATATTTTGTGAAACACGGAGATTGTCCTGGTGATGCTGCCTATTCGTTGCACCGTTAATTTTAATTTTTTTCGCTTTTCAGTAACTGCAGCCTCACGTTGTGCAGGAACAGTCAGAACAATAGTGGCACAGAGTAAATAAGAAGTAGCATAACAGACAGGCCGTGATTTTTAGCATGTTACTTTTCTCTGTGGATTGTCGTGGTGTTGGAGTTTGTAGAAATATGGTTAGATTGCAGGTTAGTATGACCTATTACATAATCTCTGAGGAAACTGACACACGTATACATAACATTACATTTACCATTTTTAAACGTGTAAATGAGGTACAAGTCATAGCATTTCTTGAAATGTAAGCGGTTGTTCAAACCAGTGTCTAAAATCCCATATGGCTTTATTTACTTTCATGTATGCCCCGATAACTCTTACAATAACAACGGTTAATAAGCTCCAATATGTTGCTTCTAATAGAGTTATTACCTGATGTTATTGTTTATATTCCTATGTACGTCCCGAGAGCTGAACTGGAAGGAAAACACGGCCACAGCAAAAGTGTGTCAGTTGGGTCCTTTGTAGTTTACCGTCATAATGAATGATAACAGGTTTGGGAATTGTTGTTAAAATAGAATTGTGTGCTGTACGTGGAGGTGAGCTATGGGAACGATTTGCAGGTGGACATTGACAAGTTATGGGCATGGACTATTGAGAAGAAGACTAAGATAGTAAGGTTTACAAGGAAGCGAGTGCTCAGCAGAGATATATACAGATGGTATGGGCAAGAGACAGCAGAAATATAAGTACGTAGGAGTGATGCTTAGAGATGGCAAAATTTCGCGAATTAAATGACCTGCATGTTATAATCAAATATCCTACGCATACTCATGCCTCGACCATTTGTCCGCTAGCTGCTACTCAATGGAACAACAGACAATGAACGAATAGACGGGGCTTGAGTATGCATAGGATATTTTATTCTAACATGCAGGTCATTGAATTCACGAAATTTCACTATCTCTAGTGATGCTACAGGATGACCTCCGGTGGAAGTAAGCAGGTAGAGAGAGTGGTTACTAAAGGATGGAGGGCATTGGGTATGCTAGCAAGGATGCTGAAGGAAGTCAGCTGTGAGGTGAAAGAAAAGACATATTATACAATGGCACTGCCAGTTTAAAAATATGCTGCAATAGAATGGGACCCATACATAGAAGTGGAGGGGTAGGAGTCGGTGAAGGTAACTTACAAAGAACAGTACCAGCGAGATGGGTGAAGGATAAATGGAGAAGGCAGAAGGAGGAAAAGAACTTTTTAAGCCTTCTCCGATGATGAAGGAAATGTGAATTGAGTTGTTTGAAGGACAGAAGGAGAGTAGAAAGGCTGGTCGGAATGTACAGCGTGTTTGTTTGAAGGACAGAAGGAGAGTAGAAAAGCTGGTCGGAATGTACAGGTGGCACAATGTTTGGAGAGGTAGGTTGGGGTGCCAGCTGAGGAAGGGAGGTTAACAAAGAGAGAATTCAGAGGGTATGGAGGAGACCAGAGCGAGGTTGACAGTCTATGCTTGTTAGGACGATGAGGGAGTGGAATGTACTGCGGGAGATTAAGAGGTCATTAGAGACTGTGAGATAGGAGCTGGGAGAGGAGACGGCCATGACTTTTGTTAATGAAACGTCCCAGCAATTCCCTGTAGCAATTTCAGGAAATCATCGAAAACCGGAATCAGGATGGCCGGAGCTGGGTATTGAACCTGTGTCCTCCCGACTGCGAGTCCAACCTGTTATTGTTGCTCCTCCTTTTTCTGTATATTGCGAGAGGAGTTAGTGATTGAGAAAGGGGAAGGATTGTAAAGTTCGGGAAGGGTTTGACTTTGTAGAGAACTCACCATCAGGCAGCAGCCCAATTATGAGTGTTGGATAGATTACTAAATTCCATGTCAATTCAGCACTTCCATTTAACATCAGCGTCTAATATTTTGAAGAAATTTTGCACAGAGGTTGCTTTATACAGGATGTCCCGGGAGAAAAGGGCAATATTCTGGTAGGTGGTTGTACCGTAATCAAAAAAGTTCATGTGACCATGGGGTCAATATGGAACAGTTGCCAAGCTAGTCCGATTTTAATGCAAACATTGATAAGCTGTAGATAACAGTTGACTCCCAACATCTTAGCGTCTGAGCTCCTATCTTTTGGGCTGTTTAAAAATGTTGTACATATATCATAAAATTTCTGATAAATCATAATTGCATAATTTTTAATACTATAAATCATTAAAACATTTGAGGGTTAGTACCATACTTGCTGCTATATAGTTGTATTTTCTGTAAATTAGACTATGTTTGTTTTCTCTCTTTTTATTAGACAAATATTCAGCAAACAAACAATAAATTACGCTGCAACATTTGTAGCTGTCTGTAAGTACACTGCATATGCACATTTTATTTATGCCTTGGTTATATTTCATGAATCTGATACCTATAATTAAAGGCTTGACTATATTGTAACTAAGGTTTTGGCTTGCTACTGAACATTTAGGAATACTGATAAAGGGGTAACTTAGGTATGAAATAAACTGCACCTAAATCCTTACGAAATTGTTTAGGAATACCGACATTACGTGTAATGGTTTGTAATTAGCTGCTAGGGAATTCTGATTAGGATTATGTAGGATACGGTATGTAATAAGCTGTACCAAAATCCTTACGAAAACATTTAAGTATACCAGCCGTAATGGTTAATAATTTGCTACTGGCAATTCATTTTCAAATATGCTAGTGGCCCAGCATTTGTGGTTTTAATTAAGGTTACAAAGTTTCTCTGGCATGATAGATATCTGAAATAGCTGTAACTTAAAATATTAATTGTATGATTTTACAAACACTTCAACTAGTAGACAAGTTATTCCTTACTTTCTCCACAGTCTCGTTTCAGAATTTTATGTCCATTTTTTATTCTGTGTTACTGAGGCATGTTATAATTGTACTGCAAAAGGCTCTGTACTTTTAAAAATATAAAAAAATACATATGAATCCTGATGTCATGAAATAGCTTATGGCAAATTGGTAATTCACACAATTTATGCAAGTATGAGTTAATTTATTATTTTGGTACATATAGAAAATTGTAAAACTTATGTTTTTCTTGCACCTGCAAAAATAGTTGCGGTAGCCTACTTGTTTTCTTTAAAATGTTATCTGGCATGAAGTGTTCGGCAGAGTGTAAGGTATTTATTGGATCTGTTTGCTGTTGCTATGTTATCCTCCTGGCAACTTTCTGATGTGACTGTGCGAACTTGCAGAAGCTGATGATAGACGAGAAGAAATGCTACTTGTTTGGTCGCAACCCTCAGATGAACGACTTCTGTATCGACCACGCGTCATGCTCACGGGTCCACTCTGCGCTGGTGTACCACAAGCAGCTAAACAGGGCCTTCCTGGTCGACTTGGGCAGCAGTGAGTATTGTTTAGCTACACTCCCCATTTTTTCACTTAATTAAATTCAGATTTTCGTCTCTCTTTTCATAATGTCCTATGAAAAACACATTAAATTAATACAAACATTTGTAAATTGTTGTTTTCAGCTCGTGTAAAACTTAACTTGTATGGCTTACATTCAGGACATTGTGGGTTTGAGTCTGCAGGTTTTATTCCTGATTTTCTAGTCTTATTTTCCTTAAACCCATCTTACTTCCTCACTCATTAGATTGAAATGTTCATTATCCAAAGTGCAGAGGACATAAAAGTGAAAACGGCTTTTGGAAATTTTTCAATTGGAAGAACTAATGTTGTGGTTACCTCTCCGTTAATTAAAGTTATAATCTGTTTTGGTAATTTATTTTGTTTGCCGTTAACCAGCAGGGTGCCGTAGCAAAACATAACCTCGCATGACCCATATAGTCAGTCGTTCCTGGATGGAGTGCATTGGTTCTTGCAGCCCACGGCACTTTCATCGGCTCGCTGCGGCTGGAGCCAAACAAGCCGACACAGCTGCCCATTGACAGCACGTTCCACTTTGGGGCTTCAACACGCTACTACATCATTCGTGAGAGACCGCACACCGGTCCGCGTCCTATCATAGAGGAGCTGGAGAAGACCTCGGAAGAGGCGGAGGGTGGCCTGCTGGGTCTGCCGGAAACTGAGACAGAGCTGGACGTAAGTTCTTTGTGTGGAATTACAGTATTTTTTATTATTGGAATGATGCAGTTTCCATTATTGTTACAAGATGGTGTCCGCTCATGATTTTGTATTTAATAATGTTGTAAAGGTGAGGATTTATTGCAAAGTAAAAAATGGGTGTGAGCAATTAAGGAGAAAATTTACAGACTTTATTGTGTTTTATTTAGAATGTCAGAGTGGAATTTTGCAGGTTTTTTTTCCTCCAGGGGGTTCAGCGATCAGGAAAGTATGGGAATTATATGTGATTTTTTCGGGGTCGGGAATGTGTGGGAAATGTACTTGAAATTTTTCGTTTCTGTGGGAATTTCTTTGCCACCAATCATTTCGTTATCAGTCATCAATTGGACGGTACTTTGACAGCTGCAGTTTTAGTTATTTCTAAAGACAACTGTTTTTCGCAATGCTCAAAGCTGCAGATTTTTTCATTTTTGTTTAAAATCACATATGTGCCATCATTCTGTGCGAAATTAAAAAATAAATACAATATTTTTTAATGCGTTCCATAGTAAATAATGACTTTGATTCGAGAATCAGTTGCGAGTGATTGGACAGAATTGATTCTTGACAGCGAAAGTGAGATTCGAGTATGTCAAAGTAGACGAGAAAATTCCGGGTGTGTATTTAAATTTAGTGAATGCGTTTATCGTTTTACATGGTACCTGGTAATATTTAATGTTTTTTTAACATTGAAATTTAATAAGGATTGAACATATTTATGCGACAGCAAATATTAAGTACAAATGTTGTTGTGAATTCGTTGAAGTTGTGATGTGTAATTTGTCTGAATTGATGTCTCTGGAAACTGCAAAAATTTTCGTCATGCGTCGTATTCAAAACTAGGATGAATGGCACAATACAGCATCAATTTTATCGGCAGAAAATACAGGGAAAATTAAAAGGATCAAATTGTTGTGCCTACAAATAGGGAGTATAGATATGAAACACGAACAAATACATTCAAGGTATTTAGGTTATAATTAAAAATTGAAATATGTATCCCTTAGTATGTACTTGTTTCTTGTACCAAAAATTATTTATACTTACAGTATGTTGCGTAAAATGTGACGTAAATAGATGTAGCTCACAGTTTTAAAGTGTTAGGACTAAGTTAAAAACTTTGGAAGGTAATATAGCGTACTTAACTGTTAAATTTTATTGTATGTACAGTTTTGTCAAGAAACGTGTCTTATTTAAGACTGTAAATAATAATAAATGTAATGATATTTTACTCGTCCCTCGTGTTTTATAAGTTTCTTCCCACAATTCTGTTCATATGCATTTCTGTGTTGTTCACATGTACTGAAACATCAAATGCAACAAAAGAGGACTTTCAAGAATTTTATCAATTTAAAAATTTGTTAAATGGGAAGTACATATTTTAATTAAATACTGGACTAAAGTAATATATTTTACACATCTTTGCCACCTCTAAAAATAACATGAAAATTGTTTGGTTATCGTTAGTCTGCTTGGGTAGCACATGTTAACATATCACTTTTAAATCATTGTACTGGAATTTCTCAGAAAATTTGGGAAATGTGCTGGGAATTAAAATATCACTTTTGCTGGACATCCTGTTCCTCATTTTTGTTTGTTGAGTTCTGTGAATTGTTATTAAGTTTGGTAACAACTATTCCTTCATAAAATATGTGTACTTATTTAATAGGTAGTTCACGTTATTCCCAAATGCAATAACCAAAAATTAATTTGTGGCTGCATCGTTTACATGTGGGTGAGAGTATAGTTGAGTGGCTGCTACCATCAGTTTCCGAGATATTAGCAGGTCGGAGCACAGCACTAAGGCAGCCTATGAAGGGCTCTGTTACATCATGGTGTCTTCTCTACCCTCCTGTTACAGATACTGTGTAGTGGACTTTGTCAGTTACTACCGGGGACATACAGAGCCTTGCTACCCTGTAAGCAGTCTACAGGATGTCCTAACATTTTAGTTGCTCGGAGCATATCTCGCATCTTACATTTTAGCTCATAGAAGTAGAAGGATTCGTGTGGTGTGCAGAGGCCAGAAATTTTGCAGGTTCATTAGAGAAGTTATATTTTAAACACCAGCTCTTGTTAGGCACTTATTGGGTCACTATTTATGTACCTGTAATTAGTCCTCGAGGACTTTCATACTTACATTAACCCTGCCAAACTGTTGACTTCACAAGCAGAGCTACATTACCGTGATCTATGTAAGCAGCTGCATGGTGCTCAGTGTTGTTTGAAGGCATTCAGATCTCTGCATAGGCATGCTACAACTCCATGTACACAAAGTTGCCTACCTGCCCCCTGCACGTTGTCACTGCCAGTGCCTACAGACATTATGTTGGTTCTTGGTGTAATTGACTCAATTTGAGCTTATCTTTCCTATTTTGGTTTTTTTATCATTTGTTCGTGAGTATTCTGTAGAAAAGCACACGAAGGTGTGTGTAAAAATTTAGAATAATAATAATTTTTTGTGCTTGTGCAGTTGTGCCTTTTTGCTGGCTGGGGCAGCTTCCTTGAGCATTCCCTGGTAGCATGCTGTCAGCTGAGCAAAAAATCTCTTTTGTTCTTTTATATTTTTATGCATGTTTACTTAAATGTATAATTCTGTAGGTAATGTACTTTTGTTCTTGTATATTGTTATGCTTGCTTACTTAAAAGTACAATTCTGTAGGTAACGTACTTGTCCATATTTATCTGAATTTTATTATACTGGTAGAGTAGATGCTTATTTCCCTTTTTTCTCATTGTTTACATAAAAATCAACAAACTTATGTTAAAATTGTTGATTATTGTAAGTGTGAAGGAGCTGATAGTAAGTAAAGAAGGACTTCAGTTTGTGTGTGTTGGTTTCGACCGTGCTTGATCGACAAGGATGAATGCACCTCTCTAGTAGAAGGCATGCTGAATAGTGCAGCCTGGAACAAAGGGGGGTACATTCTTCTCAGTCCATGAGTGGGACTCCAGAATGAGAACGGTCTTCTCCACAGTCCAGTTGCTAAAGATGGTATCTCTGGTGTTGTCACACTGGTGGCTCTGCAGTTAGTACTCAATCTCCAGGCGGTGGTCATGCAGTTACACCTTTTTATTTATTACAAACCTCATTAATACACAATGGTTTTATTTCCTTATCAGATGTAATCAGATATTAAATCTGAATTTTCCTATTTAATAAAATTTTTCTTTTTATTAAATAGGCTACTTTTTATATAAAATCTGCTGATAAATAGAAGTTGTGGGGGTAAGAATTTTTTAGAAATATAATGAGCCTGAAATATCTTTCAAACACGTGTTAAGGCCTTGTCACGGAGTTTTGCAGTGATTTCGAAGATGTTTTTTTTTATTGCTACCTAATATCAAAATTTCGCTGCACAGTTTTGACACTTATATTATATAATTTGTAGCTGAATATTTTTATAGAATTATACTGAACGGTTTTTTAGATTTCATTACCCAAGGTACCACGTTTTTTGTCGTGAAATAAGCAAAAATTAAGGAAATTATTTTTTTGCTGACGAATGGTACATTATTTTAAAAAATCCATCCACAGTATTGTACATCGTGTGACTGCACATTGACTTAAATTTTTTCAAAACTTTTGGTTAAAAAATATTTGAGTTATTGGCACCAGTCTGAAACAAACTCGGGAACAAGCCCTTTATATAATAAACTGCAAAAATTAAGAAAAGGTTGGAAATGGCCACTAGGCTACTAATTACTAAAACATGTAGACAGAGATGCATAAATACTAACAGAAACAGTACGTGCAAGTTGAAGAACACAAAATACAGATGGACAACACATTTTCGCACAGTCGCTACATTTCACCGGCCAGGCCAGTTTCCTCGCAGCCCAAGGAAGCTGACCTGGCCGGTGAAACGTAGTGACCATGCGAAAGTGTGTTGTCCATCTGTGTTTTGTATTCTCCAACCTGCACGTACTGTCTCTGTTAGTACTTGTGCGTCTCTGTCTACATTTTTTAGTAAATACTGCAAAAATTTAGTTCTCTTCAAATTTATTAGGGGTGGGCGAATATGAAAATTTCATTTCGAAGTGAATTCGAAGCGAATATGTTGAAATATTCACGAATTCGAATCGAATATCGAATCAAATATTAAGTAAATTGAATTTTTTAACAAATATACAATGCAAATAATTTACACTGTTAGGAACTTACCTTGAAGGCTAATTATAAATTGGGTAAAAAATGAGAGTTTTGTAGTGATTTGCAAAAAAAAATGTTTTTAGTGGAATTATTATATGTAATTGCTCAGGATGTTGTTTCAGATGATTTTGTAGGGTTGTAGTGGTACCTAAAAGAATCACAAAATCCCAAAAAATTCAGTTGGTTTCATAAAACTTAACAGACCCTAAAATCGTATATTCTTTAATTACTTTATGGAGCACCTGTTGGAATTTTGAATATTTTCTTGCATGTTTTGCATGTTGCTTTATTACCGCTGACACTTTTAGTAAAAAAAATAATCAAATAGTGATCATGGATTTTTTGGCAGGTGGCCCAGTATTCAGATCTGAAGTGCTTGGCTCCATTAGTTGATTTTAGAAAATTGCAAAAATAGTTTTCCAGGTTGTCAACTTCTACGTAGTGACATTCGTTACTTTGTATTCACGAGGCGCTTATGGAAACTTACCTGGAATGTTCCTGTTGGGTAGCATTGGTCACGTTATCCTTTTGTGCTGGTATAATATACGTATGTAGCATTAAAATTGCGTACAAGTAATAACAATTTATCCCATACCTGAATTACGTACTCTGGCAATATTTTTACTTGATAAACTGCTCCAGACTTCTTTTTTAATAAAATAATACGATCCGACATCGTATTTTCCATGAACATGCATTCAAACTGCCTTATAATATATTTTCTATTATTTACACATGCGGGAGTGTTTGTTTACGTTTTATGCGCGCTTTCCTCTGTATCGTCTGCTTGCTGCTATCTACACTACTCCAATCAACGCATCACGTTTCCTACCGATTTACTCTCTATCGAGTAGATCCGAAGTAGTTTCCGTAAGTGCGTACTGATTTTGTCTGAATACCGCATCTCTGAACGTGGTCGCAATATGGCCGTGGTCATTACGTGATCGACACACAACTTCACTTGCAAAAATGTCAGTGGGCCAGCAGCATTACATTTGTTTTTAACTGATCCGCCTCTCGTGTTGCGTAAATTTAAATTATTACTTTGAAGTGCATAAATAATTATGCACTGCACCGGTCCGTTTCCTTAGTGCATGTGCTATGACACGGTGGCTGTTGGCTGTATGGCTTGCGACTGAGGCCACTCGAAATGGCGCACTTGATGTCGATGGCTAAGAGCACAAAGGTTGTATGTCCAAAAACATAAAAATGGCAGAAACACCAAAAGAATGTTTTTTGACCAGTCACTCAAGGATTTATACTTAACTGTTACCATGATTTTCTTACTTTATTAAATGATTGCGTTTTAAGACACATCTGACAGTATCAATGTACTATTTACTTTATAAGTGATTCGTTTTTCCTTCAATAGCATTTTAAAATAATATGTTTATCTTGGATGGTGGGACATACAACCTTTGTGCAGAATGAGTGTATCCCTTCATAATTATTAAATTTACAAAACATTTTTTTTATGATAATATTGTGGTAATAAACAAACCTGTACAGAGGCAAAACTTTCATGAAATACAATATAAAAAAAGTTTCAAAAACGTCTCGCTTAAGTCACAAAAAAATTATTCAGATGAAAAGAAAAAAAATTGCACCATTTTACATTTTGTTCATTTCACAGTTTCTGCATCCTGTTTACACAATACATGTTTCTTCAAGTTTACTATTATGTGTAAGGAAAATCAGCAATAAAATGTCACGTGGAAAGTATTACATAAAAAGGTCACTAAATTCACAGTAAAAGAAAAACTGATATTTCTTTTTTAATGTTCCCCCGTTAAGTTCACATTTCAAACATACTCTTACTTTCTCTTGTTTGTCATTTCTGAGGTAATAAAATCGAGACTTTTGCTTTGACCTTACCACATCCTTTTGTCTACTTCGTTTTCGCTCAACATTCCTTTCTTCTACCAGGGAAGTAATGTAAGCTTTTTTGAAGAACAGTATCTACTAAAGCCCAATATTCAGAGAAAAGTATTTGCTGTTTTTCATTAGGTATGTGGTCAGAACATTTAAATCTACACTTGCATATTAAATCTGGAAGCTGTTTTTGTGTTACAACCTTTCCATTTCTGTCAATGTACGACTTTCCGGACATACGCATCTTTTTACGTGTGTTCGCCTTCCAAGTGTCTGGTTCTGCCTTCCGCTTTCTACAATATTTAGGTAGTTCAGAAGCTGCATCTAAGGAAGGACTATTTCTCTCATTTAGAATATTATCAGACTCCTCAACTGGTTTTATCTCTGCAACAACT